>JBBPDA010000132.1:25889677-25912304 GCA_037974385.1 Arnoldichthys spilopterus
CTCTCTCTCTCTCTCTCTCTCTCTCTCTCTCTCTCTCTCTCTCTCTCTCTCTCTCTCTCTCTCTCTCTCTCAGTGCTTCTTTCTGTCTCTGACTGTCTGTCTCTAATCCTGAGCTCTTCCCATTTCACAAGATGCCACAGAGAAAAAGGAGTTTCACTTTTGGAGCATATGGAGGGTAAGAGAAAATAACATTTGCCAATTTTGTTTTCTCAGTCACTTCTATTCACTGTCTGTTCACACTTTGTGTGCTGTGAAGTATGATTGTGGCTGTCACTTTACTGTCACTGTACAATAGTTCAGGGCTTACTGAGGGAATACTGCATTGACCGAGACGGCTCATTCCTCCGTTTACAGCACTAATGAACCATGAGAATAAGACACTGTGCCAGTCCTATGACGTCACCAGCGTCAAACAAGTATGACAGGATACGAAAGTCTTCCAGCATGCGCTGTTTAACACCGGCTGTGTTGATCAGTCCATTCTGTGGGGAAGAACCTTACGAATGCTGAGAGAGTAACTGAGTTTTGATTAAATTATCCAATGCAGCAGATGCTCACACACTGGCAAAAAGCCTATGTCTGCTGATGGGTCAGAGAGCATAACATAATCACAAGCTGCTTACCTTATCAATCAGTCTGCCTAGATTTGATTATGCCCACCTTAAGTTACTCATTAGGGGGGTGCAGCATATTGCAAATGTGTCCAGGTGGATGGGATTTCAGTTTGATGCGGCTCCAGACAGCAGTGTTGCCTGAGGCTCCAGAAGACCCTGAGGGGAAAATTCTTCTGTCTGTTAGTCTGTGGAGGAGTACCCTCTCAAGTCAACAGGTGCAAGTCTACCAGCTCTGAATGCCGTCTTGTCAAGGACAAGTGTTGGCTGTTCCTGTGCCTGTGGGTGCTTAGTCAGCCCTTCAGCTGATCACAAAAGTGCAGAAGAAAGTTTAATAACTCTCCCACACTGCACCCAAAAACACTGTAGAGATTACATTTGTGAAAGGACAACACTGTTTGTCTGCTTTGTTCACTGACCAGACATTTGCATGTGAGGGAAAATCACTGTATCGATTCACTTGTTGACTTTCCTCAGTTAAGTGTTCCTAGCAGTCCTTTGACATTTTCCTCATGCTTGTGATTACAAGTCTCAATGGATGACATCTAAATGTCATCTCTGAAAACTGCATGCTGTTGTAGATGAAGAGGAAACATATTTGCTGGCAGGAAATTTCTGTTGAAATGACCTTATGTGGTAAGCAGCATTTTGACTTCAAAAGAGTTGTTACGCTTCACTTAGTAGAACAAGGTCTCGTCCATGGAGGCTCCGTGAGGTGTATTAGTACAGACAAGTTTGGTGTTAAGACGCTTCAACAGCAGAAGTGTAGAAATTCTTGCAGAGTGGCAGAGCCCCACATAGCTGGTCACCTCTCATCTGTCTGGATCTATGCTCATGGCAGTAGAAATGCATTTGAGACCTTGTGGTATTGTCCTTTTGTGGGTAGTAGGAGTTTGGCGATATTGAGGTTTAATTTGATTTCCGATGCTGTGGTCAAGGTTTGTTTGTCGATATTTTGCACGTCAACTTTATTCTACAGAACTGTAGACATATACTACACGGATTTAAGTTGAACATGTACAAAGGCATTACATGCCCCAGAAGAGGCTACATGGCATACTGGAGACATACTTTTAAAATGTTGATTTTTTGATTCAATACTGACTAGTTGTTTTTTTTTTTGGTATTGTTGACATCAACACACCCTCTGTAGATACAGGCCTGTTTAAGTGACTTTGTATTTAGAGAGCCTGACATTTTTCTAAATTTAGCTTAGTGTTCCTTTGTAAGTGAATCCTCTGTTGTACCAGGTCTCATGAACTCTTAATGGAGTCATAAAATAAACAGTGCACTTAGCTTTGTCCCAGATCTGTAAGTTCTCTCTAGGCTTTAGGCTGCGTTCAGAGGGCCTGGATAGTAGTTGACTGGTTGCCTCATAACGAGTCTTTGTCTACTCTCATTGCAACACTGTCAGCTGGAAAAAGCCTGGCACTGTGTAGATGTTGTTCAGGAATGGCCATGTGGAAAAATGGATGTGTTGTTTTGAATTGAGAGCAGCCAGTCACTCATTCTCAGAAGTCAGCAGATTTTTTATTTATCTGCACATTTCAAATGTATCTTAGAGCTGCATGTACAGAGCAGTGAGAGAATGATCACAAGAACACATATGCAGGATACTCTAATAGGAAGGTTTCATTAGTTGTTACCTTGAGCTTTTTTCCCCTACTGTATTTGTAGGAACCTCTTTACCCAGCAGCATGACTGTGCATGATACAGTGATTTGCACATGATACAATTGTTCCTGCAGAGTTAGGAGTGGGCAGTATTTGATAGTTTTGGTTATATATCCTAGTACTTTCAGTTTTTTTCTCAAATAAAATCTATTAGAAAACAGTAAGCCTATTTCTATAGGTTACCAGTGGTTTCTATTGATACTAATAATAATATCCAACAACTTAAGTATATATCAAATATTTGTATTGCACAAAATAGTCATTAGGTGAACTTGCATTCAGGTGAGATTGCATAACAATCTTTTGAGAAGATCATTTAAAGGTCAAAGTGACTTATTTGTCATTGTGAACACACTCAGTCACAATTAAAGTGCACCACAAAGGTCCTAACCGCTAGGCCACCTCTGCCTTTACGAACACTAAACATTAATAAAAAAAGAGGTTTAAGCACTTAAAGTGTAGTTTTAGACCAAACCAGTTTAGTTTTTTTCTGACATCTCTTATATCTACTCTTACTCTTTCTACTCTTATATTCCAACCTGAGGATGTAGAGGTAATACTATTATTTAATGACAAACCAAATTGTTTTTGTGAACTAGTCCTAGACTGAGTATGAGCTGAAAAAAAACCATAAAGAATAAAGAAACCATAACTGCCCCTGTTGATTCACTGCAGGGTTTGTTTTTGAAGTTATACAGAAAGCCTTAAGAAAATGCTAATTCTAGCTAGATCTGACAGTGTGTCTGACCCTTTTGTGTTTCACAGACCCCACTGGCTGACGACCTCACCTCTCATTAAAGATTTTTGTGTAGTTTTCCTGCAGCATTGCAATGTCCACGTGTGCTAACCTACTATTGCTAGCATCATATACGTGCTATGCATTTTTGCTGTTTATGATGCAGCCAAGCATTGCAGTATTAAGCAGTACTGAGCTTATTTGTGGCACACTGGTGTGACAATAATGACAAAATTCATACCTTTACAGGACGAACCAGTATACTGGCCACTACTAGGCAGGGTAGAGGGTTTGAGCAACCCTAAGTGAAGTAAAAGGAACTAATTTTTAAGCTTAATAGTCCTTGATTTGGATTGATATTAGCTGATTCTAAGGGTTCAGTATCAGTACTTGAAGAAGTGCCATTGTGTTATCACTGACAGAGCCACCAGAAGAAAATGTACTTACAGATTACACTCTACATCGTGCAGGGGACTCAGAGCATTGACTATTTCTGACAGATAACAGTCAAAAAACACGAATCAGGGATCCGCTGTGTTCTTATAAGCCCATAACTCAACCACGGCCTGAAGTCTACATTCCAACTATTCTAAAAATGAAATCAGACTCATCACTCAATGTTATCTGTGCAGTGCAGAGACACTGCCCAGTATTCTTGGTATTCCTCTTGCCTTGTATGTGACATGACAGGTGGCAGTGTCTCTCAGGGTCACTCACGCTGTTGCACAACTTGATGCTATGTAATGTTAGAGGTCAGTGATGGGGTTACACATGAGTGCAGACTGTCTGCGCCTGTGTGACAGTGAGCCACGAAGATGGTTTGATCTTTACACTTCAGTGTTCATTGATTTGGACTCATGGCTGTGTGTAGTGTTTGTGTTGATACAGTGCAGCATACTGTGCCCACTGTACTGGGGCATCAGTATGCACATTCACTCTCCCCCCACATATTCATTCAGTGGCTGCATTCAGAACACAATGACAATGTGAGCTCTCAGGTCACGCTGCATATTATGACCCAAATGTGGACTGGCAGGCCGTCTGCTGGACAGTGAGTGATAAACATTGCACTACACTCTGTCCCTTCATAATTCCTTAAACTGTTTTTATTACAGTATTTACCACATCTCTCAGAGTGGAACTGTTGAAAAGAGCATGCTATCATTTTTCTCTGAAAAAAAAGAACTTTTATTTGATGAACCAGTGGCCTATTATAGGATCACAGCTATTTTAGATGATGCTAAGTATATATTAATTAAAGAAATATTTTTACATATGAGCTTGTCCACACGAACGTCTTCATCAAGCGTTTTCCTGATATTTTGGCGCCGGATATTTCTCTGCACATTGGAGTGAATAAGACCATTCATACAGTGAAGGAGAAACTTCAAACCCCACAGGTTATGAAACACATTGGACTGCCTCATTACTCCCCCCCACAGGTAAACACACAGAATTACAGTCTGGGCTGCAGGTTGGTGTTAGACGGAAATGACCGTGAACGTCATACTGAAGTTAGTCAAACGCCGCTACAAAACACTATGTTGCTCAGAGCACATTCTCTTATCCAAGAGTTGAATCCCCGTGTGAACTGGCCCTGTCGTGCCAGTCTGTCTATGTGCATGTCTCTGAATTATGAACAATTTTCATTGTAAACTACTGTATGTTGACAATAAATACCTCAGACATGTCCACAGAAACGTGTAGACAATTGTTTTGTGTAATTATTTTGAGCGATATGTTTAATTTTGTTTATTTCTGAGCACACATTAATGGTTGCTACACCAGACTTTTCTCAGATGTCATGCTTCTCAAAGATTAGATAACCTGTTTGATGGAGAAATATGTGAAGAATGTATCATTTGTTAGCAACACTATCGGATCCTTTATCTTGTGTATGTAACATCTGATACCTTACATTCTGAAGGTTTCAGGTCATTTGGATTAGCTATGTTGTGTACATACAGAGAAAAACACTGGCTAAAGGATATTTACCACAGTAAGAATGCTGATAGATGCATTTGCCACGTTTTTCACAACTTTTTATGTACCAATCTGTTAATGTAGACATTAAAATTACAGTTTGGTCCTTAAAAGAAGTATAAATTCTTTTGGTTGGATTTCAAATTGTAGTTTATCTAACATTATGTTATTGATGAACAACCCAATACAGTACAGCTCCTACTACTTTGCGTCGCTCAGATTTTGTTCAAAATATTTGGAGAAATCTTGAGCATACTGAAATATACCCAATATTGTGAACTGAATGTCTACATTTGGTTGATTTTACTGATTTATTAAAAAATACAAGATTTTCCTCATAGTGAAAATGTAGGATATATATTTTAAAAGGATTACTGTTGGCATTTTAATGAGCTCTTTTGTCAAGAGTGCATTTAATTTAGGTTTTGTATGTTTTTTACACCTGTGCACAGTGTGCGTGACATCTTCTATAATCTCTTCATGTTCAAATCCCACTAGACAAATCCAAATGACTCTTATATTCCCCTGAGTTGCAGTGAAGCTTACTACTTAATGTATTTAATTACTGTCAGTGCAGAAGCTCAAGTAGGACACTCCTTTCCTAATGAATTCATTATGTCGACCCAAAGAGTTCAGTTTGTTGACCCACATAAACTAGGTTAAGGGTTCTGTGAAGGGTATGCATCACTGCTTCATGCCTCTCAAAGGCCAGGACTCCACAGTAATGGCCATTTAATCTGTATTCTCTGCTTATAACAGAGACTTATCATGGCATAAGTTGTAGGTCATGTTAGACTTCACCGCTTTATATAACTAAAGCTTAAAGCAAGGGCCTGTTTAAAAAAACATAATAGTTGTTCTAAAAGATTGTTTACTCTTTGTGTACCAGTTATTCTTCAAGTCAAGAAAGTGTTTATTGTCATTTCAACCATACACGTATAGTATACATTGAACCGAAACAAGTTCATGTGACATCTTAACATAGTCATAAAAATCCATAAAATGTGTGAGAAAGAACATCTCTAAATTATTGATACAGTGACTTTCATATGTGCAAAGGCCACAGTTCTCGAGCCGAATAATGGTACTGAAGTGTGACAGACATGGTCTGTGGTTGTTTTAGTGCTGCTTCATGCTTCTTCCCCAGAGAGATTGTAATTACAGATGGAGGTGTAGAAGACATCATTGGTCTCAAGCAATCTTTAATATTTTAGAAAAATGATGTCATTTGTAATGCCTCTAAGCTTATCATTTTAAACATCAAATATTGCCATCTCTGAGCTTAATTTGCACTCTACTGTCTTAGCCTGATTGGATTGCTATCCAGTCATGAAAAACCCAAGTGTAAATGAAACCAAGACACATGGACGACAAATTGCTATCTGATCACTGACCACTTGAGGAGGTGGATTGAGATGCACTGGAGATATAGCTGAGCCAAGTGTAAATGTATCTGTTTCTTCAACCCACATATGTAATCTTTATTCCTCCCAAATCGAAATAAAATTCAATAAACTTGCCCTTAACAGCTCCTGTCACCTTTTACAGCATGGCATTGTAAAACATGTAGCTGGTTTTTCCTTTTAGTTCTTATAAAACGCATAATGATATAGAATAGGATTTCTTGCACGGCTTCATCCCAGAAAGAGAATTTTGTAGATTTGCAATATGCAGTTAAGAATTGAGGTGTAAATGGAACTCTCTTATCTGAACATAAGATTGCATTTTATGAATTTTAGTTCAAATGCATAGTTCATTTGTTAGCCAATCATGATGTGAAATTGTCACCCATGTTTAGTTATGCCAGAAGATGAGTAACCTGCCTGGAATGCACAGATCCCATGTGATCACTTGAGAATAATGCAGAAGATGCAGAAGCCTCATTTTAAAATATAGTTATAGTCTTAGATACAAATTTTTATTTGGGCCTTTATGAGAAACGCCAGAGTCAGAGGCTAAAACCAGGGCTTCAAACTCGATAGAAGAATAAACTCAGTGTTGGTTTGATTAAATGACAGAGCTGTAATTATCTAATGTTCTTCAAGTAGAAAAAAATAACTTACATATTACTTTTTTTAATTTTATAAGCTTACAAATTTGATAAAATGAGAAAAAAATATTTTTTTAGCACAGCATCACCTAAACATTTTACTCTTCCAGAGTACAATAAATGCATCATAAAATATTGGTTTGAAATATTAATGAAATCTAAACATCTGTCTAATGTATTTTTTCCTGATACATATATATGGTTTTGATGTTTAGGGTTATACCGATTCAGGATTTGTAGGCAGATAAAGTTATTATGTATATTATATATATTATGAAACATTACATGTAAATTACTTATTATTTGTCAATGATCTGTCAATACTGCTAGGTTTCTGATATCATCATACATCATACATCATCCCTATTAAAACATTGTATTTCCATTCTATGCAGGTACCTACTCATGGTATTTTGGCTACAGATTGATCACAAGCATACATGATCATCAATGATGAAATTGACATGAATTCTGTGAATATTGTCATTGTTGATGCTAACCAGAGTCATGCCACTTTTTGTACCCTAGACCACCTGGCATGTGAGAATGTTGTACATTGTCAGCAGTCAGAGAACACAGACAAACTGTATATAACACCAAGAGCATAATTAGGCCTGGATAATTGGACGTAGTGCAGTGTGTGAATTGTTAAATAAAAAGTATTGTACTCTTAGTTCTTTATTTTTTTTATGCTGATTCTGTTGTCTGTTCCAGCTTACACATATAGTGACATACTGAGTAGCATGAGAAGTGTTTAATACTGTTTAATACGGTATTTTTGCCTTATTGCCGACAGCTCACAAAATATTGTATTTACTGGCCCTACAGAAAAGGAGGAGCCATGACGGAGCTGATGTAGAGGGTTCCAGCCTAGTGTATAGAAACAAACTGGTCTCAGTCAGGCAGAGATCTTGACCTAGTGTTCTAAAGCTTGAACTAACACAGCAAAGACTGAACACACTGTATACTTAGTGTATCTCAAGTTCTGCTTTAGAGGAATAAACCCAACTGGCCTTATATAAGGGGTGTGCAGGAGAGTGACCCCTCCCAAGCTAAATCACTCCCCCTCATGAGTCAGCTAATAAACACTACGGCTTTTGTCAGGCCCAAAAAACTCACTGACATGCTAGATACAAAGCATGCACTGTTACAGTGAATTCAGACAAAACATTTATACTATTTCAAGTATGTTAATCAAAAATTGTAGGAGAGAACAAAGCGAAATATAATTTACTGCATCGTTTATCATCTGTATAACCAGTTAACCTGCATAAAATTAAAGACTGCACAAGTAAAGGGGGAGTCCTTTTGATCCCTGCTGTTTTCGTGGGAACACTACTTAAAGGAAGACTGTTTGAGAAAAAATTAGGTTAAATCAATAACTGAATAGTCACTTTTTACATATGAAATACTGAATATGTCAGATTTAACTGACTTGATTTCTTTTCTTACATTCTTTTAGAAGGAGCTTTTAAAACGGTCAGGTGTCGTTTGGAACAGTTTAGAGCATAATTTGGAACAGTTCTTGCTGGAGCTTTGGTGGGACTCTTATTTTTGCTTGATTCACCACACCCAGGCTCAATTTCACTGAACATTTTGAAGAATGTGAGAGGACACAAAAAGGAATGTGAGAAAAAATGGGGGAATATTTGGGTTTTCATGTTTTTGAGGTCTGATAAAATCCTGATGCTAAGTATGACATGAACAGAATCCTAACTGCATTTTGTCATAGAGGTGGGAAATAGAGTGATTATCATTTTTGTCATACATAATGGTGCAAACTTCAGTACTTCTAGAACACTTAACAACTGCATGTATCTGTGTAAAAAAAGACAAATCATTTATAGAGCCTGTGGGTTGCACAATATATTGTCTGGTAATGATTGTTGCAGTACTGATGTCACAGAAGTCTGCAATATGCAAATTAGCCTCCTGGGTGTTACTGGGTGTTGAATCAAGAAATTCATGAAAATCCAAAAAAAGTTCTGGCCAATTTAATCGTCAAAGACACTAAGGTGTTTTTAAAGGGCCCATGTTCTACATTTTTAAAAGTACATTTAATTACATTTTTTCATGATCTTTGTGTGTGTTTTTGTACAAAAAAAATAATTACTCATGCTTAGAAAACCATTGTCCAACCTTCTCTTATCCCTTTAAATTAAACAGGCAGTTTTTCTTAATGTCCCTTTAAAACTTATTTGACTGGGTTTCTTACAACTTATTCAAAAGGCAGCACAGGGCTGAAACACTCCCTAGAACGTCATAGCAAAACTGCTGTAAGCTGAATAAAGGCATACTTTATGTGAGGGTCTATTTCTTGTGACATCACAAAACCTATTTAGATTTGAAAAATGTTTTTGGTGTATAGTTTCTATATATGAACTCAATGGATGCAGTTTTATTGTCCACACTAATGTACTGTCACATCAACAGTGCTTGTTTTACATATTAAAAGTATGTGCTCAAGATTATATTATAGAGTCCTACTTGAAACTCTTAAACATGCCTTTGTCTTCCAAGCCTGAATAGTTGTCCATATTTAGATTGGAATATTGAATGATACCTTTATTGCTTTAGTGTGTTGAAGTACTGTCTTGTGAACCTTTCTGTGGAATTAGTTTGTGTTAGGGCAACAGTTGCTTTACTGCTCAGTGGACATGCTATGGATGTGCTTTTACACATCAAACAAAAGGACTATCAAGCATGAAAAGGACAGGGCAGTGATATTTATCCTTAGTCTGTACAAAGCAAGGCAATATCCTGTCACCACATACATTTGTATTCATACTTGATTCACATAACACCCAGTGAACAGCCAATAAAACACACAACCCCCTGCTGCTGTGAGTTTGTATTCACCGTGCCCAGCATCTAATTGTGAAACTCATGAACAGCCGTGCTCACATTGCCAGCACTGACGAAGCTTCTGGTAAATTTTAACATCCAACATAAGCTAACATGGACTGCAAGCCAACATCAATAACCATAAACATGGGTTCAGGTTTGCTATGACTTTCAATTCTAAGGTCAAGATAAAGTTTGATTTTTAGAATGTTTCAGTATAAAATGCTTTTTTTCTGTAGAGCTTTACATGCATACTACACAGACAAGTTTGATAAGACAGCACAGATAAGATTTACCTGCCATGTTAGGTAGCACAAAAAAGTCTCTAAATCACCTATAAAGTCTCCTAGAACCCCTAGAATATTTATAAGCATCTTTAGAAAAAAAGGCCAGTCGTTTGAGTGTGTATGTATAGCATAAGCCCCTCCCCCTTCCCTCTTACTTTACTTTGATGCACCCAGGAGTTTAGTACTGATGACTGACAGCAGTTCCAATGAAAATTCTATACAAGCTTTAAAAAGTTAATTTTTTTAAACGATCTATATTGTACTGACATTGTTCTCTAATGTTCCTTTGTTTTCATTAAAGCAATCAGTGACCTGCTCTAATGGCCAGGAAATGCCTTGAACTCATAGACATTTTTGGAGCCAAGCTACTAGGGTTTTAACTTTTAACTGTAGGAGCCTAGCCTTGCAGCTCTCTGTTAGCAAAATACACAACAAAAACAAGCATCATATCTATATAAGGCAGGGCAGCAACTGAAAATAGAGCCCACACTGTATTCTTTGAAAGCCTCTCTCCATACTGAAAAGATGGGTTACTGAGAGAGCCTCTTTGTCTCTTGACCATTATTCTTGTCACTGGCCATGTTCATTGTCAGAAATAGTAAGGCCTTGAGGTTAACAGAAACCGATGAAGAACAAATAATGAGCTGTTTATACACTCCTCAAGGGCTTTAGTGTTTTCAGATACTGTATTCAAAGAATACATTTGTATTTACAGTAGCATCCTTCTTTCTATTGTGCTTCGCCCCCTGAAGGGTATCTATTATTTTTATGGTAACTGGCGTGAGTGAACTTGAAAAGAGAATGTGTTATAAATACCCAGATGGAAGCCGTATATTCTTAGAGCTTTGGTGAAAGATGAGATGCTCTACTTAAGTCTAAATGCCACTAAAGAGTTTAGCATTGTACGTCAGCTCTGTCAGATGTGAAACATGTTGTTACCAGAGGAGGATCCACACCTCTGTCCTCTACACAGTGCTGACTTTCAGTTAGTATACTTACTTTTGGTGTCAATCTTGTAGATGTAAATTGTTTTTAGAAAACATGGAAAAAATGTCCACATCTAAAGCAGTTAAATTCAGTGTGTTATTTGTTTTTTTGTACTGCCATTTAGAATAGCAGTACCCAATTCAGGTCCTAGTGATCAACCACCATAAAATCAAATAATCCAATTTATAAACCCCATTTCCATTTTCTTTAACCTTTATTAAACTGACAGAAGTACAAAGAAAGGACATTTAATGTTTTGGCTGACCACTTTAATATTTGGTAAATATAAACACATTTCAAATTTGATGCCTACAGCACAGTCAAAAAAAGTTGAGACAAGGCAATCAACCTGGAAATATTAGGGAATCCAAAGAAATCTCAGTTTACGTAAGGCAAGGCCAGACACCACGAATTAATTCAAGACCTTAGAGGGCACTACAAGAAAACCATCATGCTACTCTGATAAATATAGCAATATTGGCTCGGGCAAGCTTCAGAAAACTTAACAGTCTTGTGCTGCAACTTTAAACCCTTTAACACAAAATAAAAGCCATATTCCTATTCTATGCAGAAATGCCAAAAGGAGTGAACCATGTGCTGTAGTCAGATGAGTTTATATTTCAGCTTTTTTTTTAGGAAAAACAGATGCTGAGTTGACTGTGCCACAGACAAAATGAACCATCCATACTGAACCATCAACGACAGGTTCAAAAATCAACATGATATGGAGGTTTTATCTCTGCACACTGCATGGGTGATGTGAATATTAGGATTTTATAGAGACATACACTGCCATCAAGGTGATGTCTTTTGCTGGGAATTCCATAGTTGTTTTAGAAGGAAAATGCCAGGCCTGATTCTGCACAAGCTACAGTAGCATAGTTTCTTAAACACAGAGGGCATGTGCTTGACTGGCCTGTCTGCTGTTCAGATCTGTCATCTATTGGAAGTGTGCAGGGCATCATGAAGCCCATTCTCACTTATCAGGAAATTCTCTATGTGGTTGGGCAAGGGTAGGGCTTGGGAAGAGCAAGCAGTAATCCTGTCTTTGAATGCTTTTAGTTTGCTGTTCTGCACCTTGGTTTGCATCGCAGTCATGTATGATATATTTTTATCTTTTAATCTTTTTTAGTCTCTATTGGTAAGAAAATTATATATCATCATTTGATCTTTTCATAAACACGCCCATTCAAATGTTGTGAATTATTCAGAAAATGCTGCCAAATGAGCTCTGACTGTGATACACTGTGTTTTGACACCTTTCTGTCAGAGTCTGCATTCACATTTTAAACCACATTAGCTGTACTGACTACTGCACACCTGGAACACTCCACAAGACCTGCTGTTTTGGAGATGCTCTGACTCAGTTGTCTAGTCATTACAATAAGGTCCTTGTTAAAGTGGCTCAGATCCGTATGCTTATCCATTTTTTCAGCTCCCAGCACAACAACTTCAGTAACTGACTGTGCACTTGCTGTCTAATATATCCCACCCCCCTAACAGGTGCCATTGTAATGAAATGTTATTTACTTGTTATTCCACCTGTCAGTGTTATCACTGTCTAAACATCGGAATATTTGTTGCATTGAACACAAAAATGTATTTTTCTGTCTTTTTTAATAAATACTTTTCAAATTGAAGCAAAATATAATATAAACCTCATACAAACTTATTTTTATGAATAGTTGAAAATATTTAAAGGTAAGAATGTTGAAAGTTTGGCCAAATTGCATTATTGAAAAGACATTGATCATTTAATATTTTGTGTAACTCAAATCTAGATTTTGAGAAAAGTTAAGTAAGATGATAATACACTGATTATTTTCTAACAATTACCAGGGTTTAATTTAATCGTGTAGTATTTATTTATTTATGTGTCCATCTTAAATTAACACTTTAGGCATCATTTAGGATTTTGCTTATAAGTGTGTATACACAGAATGCAAAGAAAGTTAGACATGTACAGCTCTAATTACAAGCTATTGTTTCATTTGTGACACTTATAAATCCCTTGTCTATATTCGACTTGGAAACAGGGATACCAGAGCTGTTGTCAGTCGGTGGATGATTCCAGTGAATATGCAGCTTAATCCAGGACAGACGTGTTCCTGGAAACATGAGTAAGGGAAAAGCAGCACACTCGCCAGGGGACAGGGAACTGTGCACTTAAAGCAAAATACACTGTAATATGAGAAGTAAATGAGTGTAGAGCAGCTTTATTGCCCTTTACAGACACCTCAACCTAGACTCCTCACGTGAGCAGTATATAAATCTGGATAAATTAGGATGTCCTGTATGTCCTGTAAATATCATTTGTTGAAGTTAGTATCATAGGTCAGTCTCTTATTTTGTAGGGCCTTCTTTAAACTAAATGATATGGCAGATATAATAAGACACTGTCAAAACACACAATAATTTTCATAATATTTGGCTTTTTTAGTAGAATAAGATGAATAAAAATAAATAAAATACACCAGCGAAATAGGTTGATGATTCTCTGCCTGATGTGAGGACCAGGCCCTAAGACTTACATCATCCAAGGTGGCTGACCAACAGAGGGTGCACCACAAGCACTTTAAGAGGAGACAGAAATGTGGTTTGTGGGCTGCTAGATTAGGGGCTAACCCTTGGCTAAAGGCTATCGTTACCACAAAGAGACCAGCTGTTCCTCCCATAAATCTTGCTAATGTTCACTCCCCTGACATTACACAGCAGGAGATGAGGATGGCTGAAAATTGCCTGTCTCAGCCATTCCATTAAGGGTTAACTTGTTTTACACTGTTTGTATGTTTCTTATCTGTTATTTGCTTGTGCTATTTGTCGTGTTACTTACTTTAGTTAATATCCATCTGTTGCTTTGTAGAATTAGTATTCTCTATTTAACACTAATCATCATATCTCCTACTTTAGTATTAAATATGTATTAGATAAGGGTTAAATAAATATGCCTAAGAAATTCCACATTACTATTAGAAAAAGGATGTGCTGCTATAGAAAGCTGTTGATTCTAATCAGACAGTTCATGTCCGTTTGAATCAGATTTATCAGTTGCATTGTGAACCTTCATAAAACTGCAGAACGAGACGGAATGCAGATAACCAATAATATTCATTTTAATTTCAGACTTTATCATGTGGCCTTTGTTTTCAGCTCCAGTCTGAGACCTCCATCCTGAATTGCAAATTTTTGTGCCTTTTCTGCTCTAACTTACCTCATTCGGCTCAAGATTGGGTTGATAATTATATGACTCAGGTGTGTTAGAGTAGGAAAAACAAAGAGCTGTGCCGTTCAAGAAGAGGAACAGAGGAGCTGGAGAACTGGCCTGAACCAGCTCTCCTTCTACTTCTTCCATTTAGATTATTGCTGTTTTAAATATGAGCTATGACTGTAGCTTTGGAACGACTGTAAGAAGGTAAACTCAAGTCAAGGATGTCAAACATGCCATTCAAACATTACCGTTCTTGACAGCACATTAGTTGCAGTGTTTATGCATTGTGTGAACAGTAACAACATGGAACATCAGGTTAGTTAAAAGATGTTTGACTGCGGGTCTAGTTCTTCTTGTGCTGAGGCTGTTCCCATGTTTTCATGTTGAGTCTTTGTGGGAAATTTCTTTACATTTACAAGTGAGTGTTGCATCACAGCTCCATCTACTGGCTATGTGAAGGAGTATGGCAGGAGCAGCTTCTTCCAAAAATGCCTGGCAAGCTGTGTCACAGCATACGGCACAAAGTGATCTGTTCACAATGTTAGCATCTGTTCAGTCTGCACATGCGCTGCCTTGTGCGGTGTGTTTATGCTATTGATTCGTTTATGTAACAAATGCATTCAAGCAGGATTTGCTTAGCTTATAAAATGAGATGTTATAAATCCATTCAAAATTCATGAAATGCAGACACATTACAGACATTTATATATAACACTGAGACATTATGCAAATATTAGGCATTGCTCTTTCTCCATGACCTGATTTTATACGGTTTACTCCCACTATATATTTTTTTTATTGGATCAGTGTATAATTTCTAAATGTGCTTTCAGCGTTCTGCTGTGTAGAGAGCCCCAGCGCAGCGCTTTGTGCTTGTCTCTTTGCTTTTTATGATTAAAGGGGCCATATCAAACCTACACTTGTATGACATTTGTGTGGGCTTATGTATCAAAAATTCTTAATTCCTCATTCAAAACACAGTGCAGGATAAAACACTTGATATAACTTAAATGTGCATGGGTGGGGTTAAACTGCTGCATTAAGAATGGCCAGCTGTATATAAATGCACTGATTTATGTGACATCACAACAATGAATTTAAATAGACTTTTGCAGCTGGATATACAGTACATATAGGGGTTAGATGGAGTAAATGGTACCTTTTTACCTGTGTTTATGTACTATGGCAAAGTCCTTTGTTAAAAAAAGAGAAAATATATATATATTTAAAGATATGGGCCTATTAAAGTTGATAGAATGGAGAATCAGTTATTCTTTTTCCATATCTCTCAGTGATTTCTCACAGTCTTTTACTGTGCTGCCAGGAACATTGCAGCCCATGAATGACTATACACTATGCCTTTAAATTAAAACACAATGCTATATGGAACATACTTATCATGAGCATGGCCGCTTCAAGTTAGGAGTAAGAAATTTGTGGGTGGACAAGTCTATCAGACAGGAAAAGCTAGTGCAAATTGCTGTGCACGTCTCTCAGGGGACACTAAGTGAAATCTGACTTCTTTTTTGGCCCTTCAAATTGCTGCCATGGAAACCTGCTCCTCTACTCAAGGGCCAAGGGAGGGAGTATTTGATGAGTCGTGGTCTGCACTGGCAGGCTGAACCCCGCTGAGTCTACCCGACATGGTTTATACACATTACTTATTTTATATCCTCCACCGAACACCTGTAACTCCGGCACTAAGCCATTTATCCAGGTCTTGAGTTGACAAATGCTTTCCTGACCTCGCATTTGCTGTTAAGGTCTATGAGGTGTTAAAATGTTTTTGCAGTAGATGCAGAACTAAGTAGAAGAGAACTCAGGCCTCCAGTTTGTAGACATGGATTTTGCTCATCGTTCAAATAAATTTGATAAACTTATTGAACAAACGTACAGTGTAATCAGTGTCAATAAATAAGGTCATTTTTTTTCTGGCCTGTACAAAGCAGTGAATGTAAATTCATATATATATATATATATATAAGCAGTAAATGTTCTGTTTATAACTCAAACGTCTTCTTGTGTTTCAGAGTTGACAAGACTTTCTCCAAAGCTAGAAGCTTATGGTAAGTAATCATTCTAATATGCAATATGTTTTCACCTGTTTGAGATTAAATACAGATGCCTTTCTAATGGTTGTGAATTGAGACCAAAATCCTCTGTCGGGGACCGTACAGTTTGACTTGTGTTGCACGTCCTACTGAGGGAGCACACTTAAGTAAATGAGTGATTATTTTTCATTGTGAACACACCACAGCACAGCACACAGTGCACCACAGTGAAATGCAAACTCTGCATTTAACCCATCCGTGTAGAATCAGTAGGCAGCTGACATAGGCAGCGCCCAGGGAGTAGTGCTTGGGGACAGTAACTTGCTGACAGGTTCCTCAGCGGTACTTGTACCGGTCCAGCGACCTTCAGGTCTCAGGGGCAATTCTCTAACCATTACACCACCACTGTCTCACTGTGTTGGTACAGAGCATGGATTCTTATATTAGGATAAATGTGTCTGAGCCACAGCCTCAGCTTAAGGTTAAATGTGCTGAAAATCATGGTATGAAGTTCTGACCGCTCTGCATTTTAGTTTGCTTGTGGTGTAAAAGATAAATGAAGAAACAAAACTTTATGAAGAGCTTGGAAGGCACAATAAATTGCACCTAAGATGAATATTTGACTTCTGGAACAACAGAGAGGTCTGTTGCAGTAACGACATGCTACATGACTAAAACAGAGATGATTATTCTAACAACCAGTGTATGAAGCGCATATGAGAGCGCAGTTGGCCGATGTGCTGAAAGAAGCTGTTGCTGGAAAGAAATGTTAATGCAGTGTTTAGGACTGAATTTTCAATTCACATTAGCAACAGTTTTGAAAACAAAAATCACAATATAGACTGAACTGTGGCTCCGAAAACATGGATCAAACTTAACCATGAAAAAGATGAGCCCACTGTCTATGAATTAGCCTTTGCTACATTTGAATTAACCTTTATGACCCATATGCAATATTTGCCTAATAAATGTGTGTAATTATTTGGTTTTTAGCTCCTCTGGGGCACCATCGCCAAGGGTGTAGAGATCACTAGACTAAAGAAATATTTTTTTTATTGTTTATTTAATATAAGGGCTCAGTGGTTACAGTTAGGAAGCTGCCACTGGTTAAAATCATAGACCAATACAAATAACACTCAGGTACCTATGAGCAAGGTACCATCACCATGTACTGCTCCCCCGGCACTGCCCATGCAATCTGCCCACTGCTCCTACCCAGAGGGGTTAAATGCAGAGGTAACATTTCATTGTGGTGCACTGTGTGCTATTCTGTGGTGTGTTCACAATTACAAATAATCACTCACTCAAATATATTTTTTAATTATTAAATGCTTGTTTTTTCTTATTGGCAGTAACTGACAGTAAAATACTAGTATAAATAAAAGAAAAGAAAAGAAACGTTCTGGAAAAAAAGACATTTGATACATTCAGACCAAGTGAAAATGGTACATTTAAATGACATCAACTAGGGAGCAGCATTTCTCATACTACTAATGATGATTGGGAGTCAAAATCCACTTTTCAAGCAGTTTCATTTCTATCCCATACCTGATCGTAACTAGTGGACAGTCTCCTCTCCCCCTTCCTCATTTTTGTTTCCCGGTAGTATGAAAGCAGAGGCACTTATGTTTGCATACTGTGCGTGTTGGCATGGGCTGGTGTGTGCTCTAGTCTGGCAGTAGCTTGGGGCAGACAGGAAGTCAGAGAGCAGTCCCAAGCCGGGAGGACACGCCGCAGCCCGCTGTCTGGTTGCCACAGTAACAGCCGACAGCTCTGCAGTGCTGGCAGGGCAGAGTGGCCGAGGTGCAGAGGCAACATTCCCTCCTCTGCGAATGTAGTGAGAGAAAGCGTGTGGGAGTCCGTGCCTGCGATGGCAGGAAGTGTGAGAAGGCCTTGCTTTGGAGCCCAGGGGCAGATGGAAAGCAGGCTCATGCAGCCCTGAAGGTCAGCCTGTTAGAGCCTGTCTCTCTCTCTCTCTTTCTCTGAGCTTTTCCCTTCACTGACCGCTCTCATCCCTCAGTCTCCTCCTGCAGCTGCACTCTCTGCCCGCCATCCAGGGAGAGGGGAGCCTACTGACTGTGTGCTCTGCAGAGGAGACAAAGAGTGCTACCTAGTACATTTTTTAGTGTTTGTAGTATTTAGCGATATTTTGCTGTTGCATGCATCCTTCACAGCTGCGCATGAAGAGCAGTGTTGATAGTACAGTGGTCTACTAATTATACTAGAACTGGGGCATTTCTTGGGACAGTAAAGGACAAACAGGATGCAGTTTTTCCCCAGACTTCCATTCTGAAAGACCTTATTTTTGCACCTCTGACCCAGGGCATATGGAACAAGAAACATTGCCATTTGCCTGTCAAACTCAGGTTGCATTCAAATGGTCAAACACTAAGCAGTGCACAAGGCCTTCTTTCATCTCTTTAAGTGTTTAACGCACTGGAGACTTTTGCTAAAAGCACTTATTGTTGGACCCTGAAAAAAAAATTGATTTAAAGCAAACAAAGCTCTTGACCTGACAGCAGAGGACCCAACATGCCTTGCTCTCCATTCCGAATCGGGAAGCCCAAGAAGTTCTGGTGAGTTTTGCGTGCTGCACCTTTGTGTAAATGTTGCCAGGTTGAAAAAGCAATTTATTCTTCAGTGCGGGGCATCTATTTCCATGTTTGTCTGCTGATCATAATGTGAGAATTCTGCTTACACAGAGAGCATGCATCAACTTGATGTAAAATCGATTCAGCTGGGATTCCTTAATGAAAGCACCTTATTTAATATTGCAGAGCAGTGGGAATGCAGAGCAGAAATGTGTGCTTTAAACTCCTGTAATGACAGAAATCGGGAAAGATAACACAAAGAACATAGAGACGTTTATGCGTGCAGATGCATATTTAAGGATCTATACATTCTCCATTTCTCATTCTTCTTAGAGATAAGGAAGTGATTATTTGTCAACACACCACAGCACACAATGCACCACAACGAAATGTGACCTCTGCATTTAACCCTTCTGTGTAGGAGCAGTGGGCAGCTGATGTGGGCAGCACCCGGGGATGTTACTTTACTTACAGGTACTTCAGTGGTACTTTTACCAGTCTGCCATTTCAACCGGCAACCTTCAGGTCACAGGGGCAACTCCATAACCATTATACGATCCAAGTCTAGGTTTACTGGTGTAACAGGTTTTCTCTGTAGACAAGAAAGCACCATGTACATCGCTGTAGGTATGAGCGTCTACCAAATACTGCTAATGCAAATGAAAATTACACCACCACTGCCCCAAGGGTGACCACATCACAACGACTGCTTTGACCCTTGGCCCATTGCATCAATGTTAGCATTTATCATATGGAGCAAAGCAGACAGGTTAGATGTCCATACAGGTTTTAATGTTCCTGACCCTTAAAATTAATAACAGAATTAAAATATGAGCGATTTCCTATCCACAGGTGTTACTTGTGAGCCAATTCAACTTGAATAATGATCTTGTACTCCATATCCTATAGACCACTGCCTAGATTTTGAACATGTTTTGATACTTGAACAACATTTCTTTCAGCCAGAGGCAACAATCTAGCAGTTCTAAATTGCTTCTTGTTGCAGCTGTTTGAGTCCAGAAACAATACGTGACAATAGTGAGGAAGAGTTAATGGAGAAGTAATCACACTTCGCAGAGACAGAATCAGACAAGATAATAAATTCAGTTTTTTAAATGAAAAAAAAAAATCCTCAGTTCACTGTGAACGCACAGAAAAATGCACATTTTTTTAAAATAATGTTGACTTGAATTGGTGCCTCTCTGTAGCAAATATTGTTTAGCAATTTAGGTTAAAAAATCTTTAAAATAATATTCATAATCTATTTCCAGTACAGTATCTTTGTCTTTTTGCTCAAAGTTCAAGGATCTCTTTAAGCCTCTACTCAGTGATATAAGACAGAAATTGAGAGTGAGAGTTAAGTTAATGGAATATGGAGGGTGCTGCTGAACAGAGACAGTCTAACATGTCAAAGACAGTCATTAGCATGAGACTTGCCATTCTTAAGGTTGAAGCTTGACAGTGCATCTGTAATCTCTCTCTCTCTCTTCCCTATAAGAAGCTTTTACTATACTATTTTTAATATGTTATAGCTGTGTCTTGAGTAGCTCTGTGAACTGTGTAGCCGATAGCATCAAGCTGAGCAACATCACAGCATTCAGATTACAGGCTGTTGGCCCTGCATTCTCTAACCTCACCTCTCAGGAACCCTTGAGGGAAAGACGATGACAACCTTATAAGCAAAATGCACTACATCCTTCTTTTTTCCTTCACCTTTTCTTTAGGCTTGGTGGTCTTCAGCAGTGGAGGCTCTCATTACTCTTTGAACTAACCTATGACCATGAAAAGGCGGCCATGACATTCGGAAGTGATATTTGCAAGCAATCAAGTGTCTCTCCTGTTGCTTTATTGCTTCCCCAACATCAAAGAGACATTCCCTGCTTTGATTCAGTGGCTATGAATGCCACCAAATATGCTTGGCTAGGGCTGCACAGGGTGATACTGGTTGTTCATTACCACTTAAAAAGAAACTGGCTCATGACAAAATGCAGGTGATTCTTTGAAGTAAAGCATTATTTCTTTTATTTATTTAATAAGCTTTTATTCTGACAAAGGAATAAACTGAGACTTATACTGGTTTACACCTCAAAAAGAACATAATTACTTATAATACATACAGTATACAGGTGTTTGCAAGCCAGTTGGCGTGTAACAGAGGTGGTCTGTTTTAATACGGCTTTGTAAATACAATGAGGGGAACAAGCATTTTTTAAAATATACTTCCACTAAAAATATTCACTTCCAATATACAATATATGTCCTTTCATGTTGTACTTGTTGATATCTAATATATGAAAATATATTTCAGATACACTATTAAAATATGCATATATGTAAATGTTAAAAATGTATATAAATCAAGGCTGGTTAGTATAGAACATAATGATTTTACATATTGTCACAGTTTGAGAAAAACCTTTGTAATTTTTATATTTTTCTGAATCTGTTTACACCAAATGCTCTGAATATTGCCAGAATAGAGAGGTTTTGGTTTATCAGCGTCACATACGGTGGTGCTTGAAAGTTTGTGAACACTTTAGAATTTTCCATATTTTTGCTTAAATAAGACCTAAAACAGCATCAGATTTTCTCACAGGTCCTAAAAGTAGATAAAGAGCACCCAATTACACGAATAAGACAAAAATATTATACTTCATTTTTACGGTCATTTTTTTTTATTGAGGACAATTATCCAATATAATGTAAGTGGCAAAAGTAAGTGAACCTTTAGAATTAGCAATCCATTTAAGGTGAAATTATAGTCAGGGGAATTAAAATCTGGCATTAATGGGTCCCCTGGTTTTTTTTTGGTTTTTTTTTACAAGGATCTATGTGTGTGATCATGTTTGTGTAAGTATATCATAGCACAAAAGTTGTTGTTGAACATCAGACTGGAAAGGTTACAAAACCATATGTCAAGAGTTTGTAATTCCTGCACAACTAAAGAATTCTCTCTTAATAATCATGAATACCACAAGAAAAGCACTGAACAACAATGGTGTGCATGGCAAGGTGTGGCATATCATGGTTTCAGTCCATCTTGCTGCATTTGGGCCAGGAAGACTTGCTTGGCTTGATGGAACAGTGAATTCTGAATTATACAAATGGATTCTACTGGAAATTTCAGGATATCTGTCCGTGAACTGAATCTTAAGAGAAAGTGGGTCACGCAGCAATAAAACAACTTAAAATACACATGTTGTTCTACCAAAGAATGATTAAAGAAGAATACAGTTAATGTTTAGGAATGGTCAAGTCAAAGTCCTGACCTTAAACAAATAGAAATGTTGTGGAAGGACCTGAAGCAGGCATTTAATGTGAGGAAATTCACCAGCATCCCAGAGCTGAAGCTGTTCTGTTTGGAGGAATGGGCTGAAATTCGTGAAGTGCATGACTGATCAGCAGGTATGGAAAATATTTAGCTACAGCTAGTGTTGCAAAAGGGATCAAGTATAATATTTTGTTTTGCATTTGTTTACTTGGGTTCTCTACTTTTATGACTTATGACTTTTATGACTAAAATCTGATGATACAGACAATTAAATAGGGTTCACAAACTTTCAAACAACATTATATAATATATATGGCTGACATATTTACTTAAAA
>JBBPDA010000132.1:25912404-25963110 GCA_037974385.1 Arnoldichthys spilopterus
ATACAGACAATTAAATAGGGTTCACAAACTTTCAAACAACATTATATAATATATATGGCTGACATATTTACTTAAAAATAAAATTATTCTTGTGCAGATTTTATACGTTGTTTTTGTAAAATGCACTGCCTTTTTTTGGGAAGGTTTAGAACAAATATCAGTCAGGGTGAAAGTGAAGGAGGGTCCTAAATTTATCAGGGTCATCATTAAGAAAATAGCACTTGGATGGAAAAAGCCACATCGATCTAACAATGACCTTAAACATAAATGTCAATAAAATTAGTTTTATAATATGCAAATGTAAATTTCATGGAACCAGAACTAATCATCCAATAACAGTTGTGTCACGCTAAATTTCCCTCAGACTAATGATGAGGAAGAACATAAACAAGTAATGTATGGGGAGATGTTAGAGGAGAATTTAATCTCGTTACCGAGGAAAAGGCAGAAGGTGGACATTTCACCAAGACAACGGTCTCAAGGATAAAGTCAGATTTCCTCAAAAATAATTTTCTAAAAGGTAAGGGTGCTTGCATGGCCTAGGTTGTCCTTAGTTAGAGCAAGAGGAATGGGTTGAAATCAACTTTGGTTGATGCAAAAAACTTCTTACCTGAATCTATTATAAATTGCCATATATTTAAATTGTTACATATGCCATATATAACATAATCACAATGTCTAAATATTCTACATTTGTGTTGTCCCATCTATTTTGTGTTTATTAATATGAATAAATATTTTTGTTTATTTAATTATATTATAAGTTAATTATAAGTATAAGGTCAGACACAATATATGTGTACATTTTAAGTGGAAATATGCACTGAAAGTTTATTAGATTAAAAGCATATTTGAATACTTTCCCCTTACTGTGATTGTGACGTGTTCTAATAGGAACCAATGTAAAATACTTCAGTTCTGGTGTACTTTTAGTTTTCAGAGTGTTTTCTTCTTATCAGGTTGATACTGTTTGGCATTTTTTCACTAATGTTGACCAGTGTTAAAAGTTTTGCTGTTTAGCAACTGAATTTGGCAATTGTATATGATCACTTTCATTGTGGGACCATTTTGAGCTAAACAGCACTACATGCCACCACTTCACCATCTACTGAAAAAATCTTTAGGGAACTAAAAGTGAATCTGTTGTGGTGTCACTCAAAATAATCCTTTTTAGTTCTATTTGGTACCTTAATTATTAAGACCATGGTTATGTAATAGGAGAGGTGGATAAAGATGCAAGTTACTCACTTCATGAAAAGACAGCTTCTAGCACAACCAACAAATAAAAACACAAACAACAAAGGACAGGACCAAGTTTCTAAACTAGACTGAGAAAAATGGGAACACCTCTAAATAAGACAGAGTGAGCCATTAAGGAGCAAACCTGTTCTCCCACATGGCTATTTGGGGAGTCAGTGGAGTCTGACAGGACAGGCTGAGGTAAAGATGCTTACTGGTGTGCACAAAAAAATCACTTTTCAAGCTGAAATGGCTACATCCACTCTCGCTTATGCTTTAACCTTAAACAGGTTAACGTTGGTTGTTACGGATTTGTGCTTTGACACAGATCTCACAAATATATTATTAAGCTTTGAATACATTTGGAGATGTCTGGTCATGCGCCCTCTACTGGTGAAGTTGTTTTTTTCCCAAGCAGGGGTCACTTGAAGTTGAATATTTGTACTAGTGTGTATGGTGGTGGTGGTGGTCAGGGCATGCTTGGGGTGGAAGGTGTGATCCGTAATACTTTTTTATATATGATATTTTTTTATGATGCATGTTTGCCAAATTTTTGCATTGCAATTTGACAATTTTTCAGTGCATTGTTACACCCCTAGTGAATATGTATGTATACTAGGGCCTGAGCATAATGCATAGTTTCATAGTATTGCAATCATTATATTGTGTGTTGAGATTATATTACTGTTTATTGATATTTGCACACTGTCTACTGCTAAAGCATCACTACTTATCAAATAACTTATAATCAGCTTGTGTTATATTTAAATAAACAGAATTTTTCATGTGAAAATCTTCATGCAAGATTTTAGTCTTAATTGCTAATGACAGTTATATCAGTTACTAATGTGCTGTTTTCAGATTCTGTTAACTTTTTTTGATATTATGGTTTTTTATTTTTTTAAGCTCTTATCCATATCAATGACAAAATGTTTATACCAGCGAGGCTCTTGTTTACGTGTATGGGAGTCTGTGTGTGTGGGTGTGACTGTTCCGTAGGAAGAGTTTAACGGAGGGAGCAGAGAACTGTCATACTTAATCAGCCCAGACTGACTGTGTGTGTCTTGCATGCCACTGTCTGACTAAATATAGTACTGAAGTGACAAGCTAGTGCCTAACACTCGGAGACTGCACATCTAAACATGAGCCCATCTACATCACACACAGCCATAAGCACATGTGGGAAAACATGATGCAAAAGCAACAAGTCATGCAGGAAGTATACATTAAAGGCGCAGTGGATAGACTTTTCCCTCCTTGGTCTCTCCCTGACACCATTTCAGATGGAGAGCTAAATGACATTAAACAGCAGCTTCTTCTTTTCATCTCTTTATTTCCATGAGGGTGTTAGAGTGCTCTTGTTTCAAAGAGATTAGACGGCCTGCGTAAGTCAGCTTTATCTGCCTGGTCATGATTATTATCTGCCTCAGTGAGTAGAGTCAGTTACAGAGCACTGCAGTGTAGAGTACAGCTCTGAGAAGACATGACACTATACACATATTCACATCAATACTCACCCCCATCCTAAGCTTGCCACCTGTCAGGTTTTTACCTTGACAGTCTGGTTTTTGGGTTGGGTATCCGGGCGTCCAGTTTTGACTGTCATTTATTTATATATATTTTTTTACAATGTTCCATAGTGTGGGGTTAAAAAAAACTAAAGTAATTTTCTCATTTTCACAGGATTTTCCACAGTCTTACCCTACCAGTGTCACTTTTAGGCCATTCATGTCATTTAGCATCACTAGGGCTTCTTAATGCATAAAGAGATGTAATAAGAAGTCACAGTACTCATCCAAAGCAAAGAAGCGTAAATGGTCAATGTAGAAATCCTCCAAAAGCCTCAAAGCCATTAATTTTAAGGTGTGGATCATTAAAGATTCCAGTGTAAAAGACATTTATTTGAATCTTTTGACTATTAGATGTTTTATTCACCAAAATTCACAATGTATGAATCATAATTAATTTTTTTTTATTTACCAATTTATCATTTTTTTCACCTGAACTATTACTTTTTAAAGGTACTTTTTTATTAAAGTACCTTTAATACTGTCAGATGTAAACAATGTCAAGACCGGGGCACTACTTAAAATGTAATACTGGATGGGTGGAGCTAAACTGCTTTAGGTAAAAGAGGCATATATAGGAAAATACATTGTTTTTATGACATAAAACAGTTAATTCAAAAAGGTTTTGTGTATATGTTCCATATAGATTGTGAAGTAAATGTTGTGTTTTGAAACTGAAACAAATTTTCACCAGATTTCGGGCATTTTGGGCTTTTTAAGTTCATCATACTACATCAACATAAAAGGAACTGGCATTCACAATAAATCTTTCTAAAGATAAACAGAACTGTACTAACATCACAAGACCATATTATCAACCTCTCTGATTGACAGGAAGTGTGTGTAGGGGTTTTGGCCTGTTGAAAAGGTGGCAAACCTACCTCATACATACGCATGTGCTTTCCACATTATACATCAACATGCCAACATGTACATACACATCAACATCCACACCTCTCATACAAAAGACACACTCTTGAAACGTGCACATCCACACGTACCCCTCCCCCCATATGCACACATACTAATGCATGCATGCACACACACACATAGTCATGTTAAAAAAATCAGAACACCCCATAGTAATTGTTGATTTTTTGTTCAGCATACTTGAACAAGCAAAAATGTCACCCGCTTTAATTACGTGTTTACTGATACAGATTAAACACAACACAATAACAAGGAATGATTTGTTCAACAAAAATTACATATAATATAAATATTACCGCGTTAATATTGTTCTGTGGAGTGCGTAAGTACACCCTTGGCCTCAGATGTTAGTATTGCCCCTTCTTGTAGGTGTATTGCAAAAATGTCCACCGGTCTCTGACTTTGGCTATTTGAATCCGTGAGCACACACAATTTATTTCACTTTAAGATGTCAAAGAGTTTTCTTGCATGTACTGCCCTTTTCAAATCAGTGGGGCTCAAAAAACCCTTCTTTCTTCTTTTTGAGCCATTTCTTGATGGATTTTTTTGTTTGCTTCGAATCATTATCCTGTTGAAAGATCCACCTATGGTTCAATTCCAACTTTTTCAAGCACTCATTTTGCAAAATTCATAGCCAAATTAATGACTGTAAGCCACCGAGTCCCTAATGCAGCAAAGCAACCACAGTCTTTCGTCTGCGACAAACATGTGTATTGTTACTGTCACCAGACAACTCTCTACTTTCCAAAAGGCCTGGTCTTTGCCTATATGTAATTTGGCAAAAAGTAGGCTTGTTCTAATGTTCTTTTAGGAGATTTGAGGAAAGTTGTTGAATATCTTTTATGTAGACGGATGCACTTTCACACCGGCAGTACAGTGAATAAAGTTCTTAGAGAATTTTTATCGCATCAAACAGCCTGCTCTTAAGCTGAATTTTTTGGGGCAGCCGGCCCTGGACAAATTGGCAGTTGTCTGAAATATAAAGCACTTGTAGATGATTTTCCTTAAAGTTGAATAATTTGTTTTAAATAATTCTTAGATCTTTTTAAATCTCTTGCCAGACTCATAACCTTTTTTTTCTGAGAGTTATTTATATATTAGCTTGATAACATCACACACCTTAAGAGCAAAGAGAACATCAGACCTTAGACATCAAGTTTAAGTAAGACAGGTTTTACCTGCTATAAGTAAGAACACCCAAAACACATATTACATACATACATCCACATGTAAGTACACATAATACACATAAGCATCCCAAAACATACATGTACGTACACACACACACACACACACACACACAGGCACACACCACAGTGTTTTCCCATGATAGTATAGTTGCACAATGACAAGTGGGCCATCTCCAGGAGGAACAGTGTGAACTAAGAGTGAGCGGGTGTGTGGCAGACCAGATGTTGCTTCATTCAGGAGGAACATCTGCATTAGCTAATGCATAATGAAAACTAATGGCAGCTGCTGCAGTGTGAGTAGCAGAGCGACAGAGCTCAATTGCTCAGATGCATGATTTGAATCCTGTGTGTCCGGCTTTATCACAGATTACTGTGAGTACTGTTATTGTGATGGTATCAAAATATAAAGTAGTAGTATTATGTAGCCATAATGACTTTTTATTGATAGGTGCACTGAGAGAATATGTGATATAAGTAGCATATGTAATGTAAGGAGCATGAATCTGTATGAGGGTATTTAATCAAGCATTGTTCTTCACATGTTAAAAGTACTGACTGAACTGAAACTGTTACAAATGTCTTGATTGGTGAACGTTACTAGTTATTTATTCTTAATGCTTCATTATTTAAAACAAGACTTAAAAAATCCACTCAAGCAATGTTAAATATTGTTGAATATTTGGCCAGTTGCTCTCTTTCCAGGTCTTTGTGTTTTTTTTTCTTCTGTGTGTTGTCCTGAGTGGCCAAAGCTCAAGGTTTTTAGTGTAGAAGGGGAGAGTGGAGTGCAGAGAATGCAGACGGTTGTCGAGAGCTCATGGCAGAGGACACAGCACTTTAAATTATGCTCTCTGTGTCTAGTGTACAACATCCATCATCTCTGCCCTCAAGCTCAGCTGTGCTGTACAGCGATGGATAAGACAGAGAGAGAGAGAGAGCGAGAGAGAGATGCTTCTCTGCGAGTATGTGTGCATTTGTGTGTGTGTGTGTGTGCGAGCTTACACGCTTATTTAATGCATGTTCTGTAGGGTGTCCAATCTGTGCATGTGTTCATGCTGAGATAGCTATGAAGGGAGATAGTTCTGATATGTGGCAGACACCTTCTGCACACCACAAAGCAATCAATCAGCCTTAACCATGCTTTCACGCTCAGCCACAGCTTTCGATAATGGTCAGTATCAATCCGAGGTTGCCCATTTGAGTTCATTCTATCAGCATGCCTTCTGCCCAAAAGCATCACAGGGTGTTGTGGCTCGACAAACATGGCGAGATTACACAGTCTCTCAGTTTTATTGATTGTGTAATGCATCCTGCATGGGAAAGTGCACCAGAATGTGGTTTAGGAATGCTGGCAAGACTCATGATAATGGAGTTCAAAAGAATAAACTCAGCTGTACGCTGAAGCCAAGGTTCCAAGCCATGTTTCCAGAATGGTTCTTGGCTTTGATGTAAGGTGTGAGAAAAAATCTTTAGTAGCTGAAAGTTATCTGAAAGTGACTGTTTGTCATTGTGAACACACTCAAGCACCACAAAGAAATGTGACCTCTGCATTTAACCAATCACACGTGTACACGTGTAGCAGTGGGCAGCTATCAACAGCATTCACCCTTGCTCAAGGGTACCTCAGTAGTGCCCAGGCTGGGACTTTAGCCTGCAACCTTCAGGTCCCAAGGGCAATGTCCTTACCACTAGGCTCCATTGCCCACATGGCTACCCTATATAGAGGTTTGTAGAGTTCATAGCAGATATTCAAAACCCATTTTGATATTTTTTAAGATTGTAAAAAGCATAACTCTGATGTAATAGGAACTTTCATTTTTTTACATACATGTAGCCAATTCTCTCATGGGGAAAATGAAATTATCAAATATAATGACCATATGAATTTCTACAATACAGAAGCATCGAGAAAGGCTCTGTAGTGATTGTCCCACTTTTCCTGTTTTTTTTTTTTTTTAGAACCCCAAATACCCTTAATTCTACACACTTTAGCCCCACATTCTCATAATGAAGCTATAAAGAGTGTTTCAGCTTGAACTGGTTTTAGAATAAGACACAATGCACAACTGCCAATCGAAACAGAGGTAATTATGATTTAAAGGCACAAAAACTAAAACTTTCAGAGTAATAAACAGAGGTTGGAAGGTGGTCATGACACTCTTTGGCTAAAAACCCAGAAAAGAAAGCAAATTGAAGGCACTGTAGGATATTTGCCCTTTAATTGTTGTAGAAGATGGCATAATAAAGTGTGTGCAAATAGACTGTAATGAGAATAAAATAGTATAATAATAAAATAAAAAAAAGTTTTGCTCCGTTGACACAAGTGAAATACCTCGGATATTCAGGATTGTGTCAGCGTACAATAACAGGGGGGAAACTATCTAGAAAAACTATAATATGTACTGTATCCTTTTAATATGTCTGAAAGTAATAGACCATGTTTGGAACATCGTTTTGCCACTAGAGAGCCGAGGATAATGATCATTCCAAAGCACACATATTACAATACCTTTGAAACGCCATCTATTGTGGCCACAGAGGGAGCTGAAGGAATTAGAGTTAAGCTCATGTAATTTTGTGGCTCATAGGCAGCCCAGTTCAGCTAGGGACTTGTAATACACTGTCCCTGCCCATCTGTGTCCGCCTTCACTCTCTCTCTCTCTCTTTCTCTCTCTCTCTCCTCACTCTGGGGTGGAGGATTTGGGTTCGCACTTTCTCAAAGAGTGGGCGGTCAGCTCAGAGTGAGAGATAGATGAGCTTCAGCTCCAGCCGTGCACTAAGTGCTGGTTTGAGCTGGATCCCACTTAAGGTTTTTTTTGCCCTTGCTCATTAGGCCACAGCTGTTAATGAGTTGCACTTTTGGATGGAAAAAGAAGGAGGAATATCTTGGATGTTCACTTTTTGGTGATTTCTGGGAGTCTTTTTATATTACGTCCACCCTGTATAATCTTACTTGCTCAGAAATAGTAAATACCATAAGTCATTTTTACATGAGAACTAGGACTAGACATCATAGTATTTATTGATCATAATTAACTTAGTATGCCTTTTAATACTGATATCACTTAAGGCTGCAATATTATCAATATTGCGCATCCCTTATGGGATTACACATGCATACACAGTGCTGTGTTTTGTTCCTCAGGACCTGCATGTACCATGTTTACTGCACAGAACAATGTTAAGGTTCTGTAGACTTATCTACAAACCTCATTCCAGAAAAGTTGGGATATTTTCCGAAATGCAATACAAACATTTATCTGTGATATTTAAATTCACATGAAATCTAATTTAACTGACAAAAATGCAAAGAAAATATCTTCAGTTTTTCTGTACTATCTACACATTTAGAATTTGATGGATGCAACACACTCAGCAAAAGTTGGGACAGAGTTAAAATAAGGTTAAAAAGTGCACAGAATATTCAAGTAGAACTAGTTTAAGCAGGCTAATTGGTAACAGGTGAGGAATCATGATTGTGTATAAATAGATTCAAGATTCAAGTTAGTTTTGTGTCAAATACATAGTTATACAACTACAATATGCCTACATCAAAAGGTCAGTCTTTGCCAACAAGGATGGGTTATGACCCACCCCTTTGTGCCATAATATTATAGTATAATAGTATAAGGTAAATAATATTTTGAAAGGTTTAGAGAAATCAGAGATATCTCTGTGCGTAAAGAGCAAAATCAGAAACTACTTCTGGATGCTCTGTCCTTCAGATCTGCACTGCCAGTGCAGATCTATCTCCAATTGAAAATGTATGGCCCATCATGAAAAAGAGAACCAGACAATGACAACTGTGAACTGTTGAGCAGCTGAAGTCTTATATCACGCAGGAATAGACAACATTTCCAATTAAAAAGTACTACGATTAGTTCCAAAGTAATTAAAAAGTGTTATTAAAAGGAAAGATGATGTAACAAAATGGTAAACATGCCTCTGTCCCAACTTTTGAGTATGTTGCAGCCACTAAATTCTACATTTGTGTATATTTACAAAACACTCAGTTTTTGTAATGGAATTTTTAAAATAATCCTAACTTTTTGAAAATGGGGTTTGTGTTTGAGTGAAAATCCTGCCAATGAAGCACTGAATCATAAGTAGCCTATTTTATAACATAATAAACCTATTATTTTGATTAATACTAATCCTAGGTCATCTTTTAAAGAGACTGCCAAGTATATTTTAAATTATTTCAGTCAGTACTTATTCTGTTTGATTTTAAGAGAAAAGAAATGCTCAAAGATTTATTACTTAATATAATGACTACCAATATATTCTAGACTTGTAATTATTATTTTATTATCTTAAAAACCACTATCAGTGAGCAGATCTTTATATGGGCCTAGCCCTAGTCTTCATGCCTCTGTATGGGGTGGAAGATGATTCACCCTGTGCCAAGCAGTGAGATAGGAGTGCTCCACTTCTGCTATTTAGACATATTGTCAGACTTATGTAAGAAGAAACTGGTGGAGTCATTTCTTTGCAGATGTTTGTGCACCTCATGCTCCATCTGGGGAAGAGGTCAATGGGATCGTTTTTTTATCAGGATCCAGTTGGATCAGTGTTTTAAGCATGACTCACTGTGGAGCTGAGAAGGTTAGCGCTGGACTGACTAATGGCCTGTCTGGGGCTACATGACACAAAGTGTGGGAGGAGGTGATGGGGTGATGGCGAGGCAAGGGAGGAAAGGGCTAGAGAGAGAAGTTGAGGGCTGAAGTAAGGTAGAATTTCTGAGACCACTAGGGGGCTGTTAGGGTTATATATCTAAGGACACACACTGATCCACACAGTGCTGCTCTGATGCTGTGTGCTTTAACAGACAGAAGAGAGAACGGAATTACTGAACCACTTTCAGATTAGCCAACTCTCCTGCTGCGCTGGTGCTCTACTTAACTTTAACTTGTCACATTATTATTCATGTATTCTATGCCAGTTGGACTTATAATTTGAATACAGTAATACACCTGGATTTGTTCTGAAGCCCTTGGCTGGGGATGCTGGGCTCTCAGCAAGGCCTCACACTGCTGGATTATGAGAAAAAGAAAAAAAACCTGGAACAATGGTCATACCAGCCAAAGCCTGACAAATGTATATGAACAAAAGCCTTTTGGATTAAGATGATTACTACACCCGAGGTCTTTCTGTTCTTAGGATTAGACTCGATACTAGAGGTGCATATGCAATCAATTCAGTTAAATCACATAAAATTAACATTTTCGTAATTTAAACAAACAAAATTTAGTCACATGGACAAAGTAAGTACACCCTTACATTTATCACACCTTCATATGCATAATATTAGAAGTAGGTGTTCCAGATCAGGTTCCATTGATAAGAACCTCCTGAGGTGGAGCCTGTCTGATTTAATCCTGACATCTATGGTCTGGTGTTCTTTGCTATTAAAGTGTGTAGTGTCATCATACCTGGATATAAAGAACTCTCGAAGGCCTTTAGAGCAAAGGCTTTAAAAAGCAAATGATTTTAAAAGATAACTAAATTATTTGTTATAAATCATTTCACTTTTTTGAAAATTATTTACAAGTGGTACAGATTTTCTGTGTTTATCTATGTTCTGGACTGGCCACGCAGCAAATTCAACGTCAGAGCAGATTGTTTGATGTGAACAGATATCTCCAAGAACTCCAAACTTTAATCATGGGATTTGTGTCACGTGATTAAGCACAGCACATAACCTTTGCAACTGTCAGAGTGAAAGTCCATCTGTCTACAATCAAAAAGAAAGAGATTGAACAAATTTCACCTGCACAAGCATCCCAGGAAAAAAACACTAATTCTCTAAAAAGAGCATTAGATTAAGTTTGCTTAACAGCGTATAGTCAAAGTCCAGGAGAAAAGCTGTTTAGCCTTAGAAGTAAACAAAAGTGGTGTAAGCCAAAGACAGGAGAAGAACCCCGTACTGACTGCAAAGCGTGGTGGTGGAAATGTCATTAATCTGGGTTATTTTTGCTTTGTTATTATTTTATTTGGGGGGCCTTGATCTTCTGGGGGCCCCAAGGACTGGTTTGAAGACTACTGCTGTTGAGTGGACTACAAACTGAATTAATCTAATCTAATTGAAAAGTCATCAATCCAGTGATGCATATAGTTTGAAGGATATGAGGCACTCAGCGTTAACAGTTAGCATCTTTAGAGGTTTAGGGGCAGATTTACTTAGGGACAGATGATTATTTACAAAGTACCACAGTATACAGGCAGTAAGTTCTGATTGAGGTGATTTTAAAATTTTCATGCAAATGAAAACAGATTGAATTACACCTGGTCTATTATGTCTGAAGTTTCTTAGAGAGGTGTCTCTGAGCAATAACCATAGTAACCATGTTACCACCAAAATAAGGCAAACCTTTCACAGGCATTAAATAGCATTCATAATCATCAGCCTTTGTAAATAAGTAGATGCGGATATTGTAGTATTCTTAATTTGCCCTTTGACATAGAAAGTTGTGTAATCTTAGGTTTGAGCCACTTGCCTTTGTGACAGTGTCTTTCTGGTCTCTAATGATGGAGAGCAGTTGGTTTCTGAGAGTAAAAACAATCTTCTCTAAGGTTGTACTCTATAGTTTGGGCCAGTAGTCTTTGGGTCTTGTGTACTTTTCTCATTTCTGCAACTGTAACAGAGTTACTGAACTGCTCTCAGCCACTACATCCTCCATCACAACATGTTTCTCTTGGCATCATGAGCGTAATACATTAGACACTTTCATACTGTAGGGTTTCTGTCCTTCTGGCTAGTGAGAAGTATGGCACTCAAAAGGAAATGACACATTTTCAGTGGACATCAGAGTCTGCTTGTCTATTTGCAGTGATCGGAATTAACATTTGAGTGCTTCAGATGAGTTACTAAAAATAGCATTATTGAAAAAGCACTGCAGTTTGCTGAAGTTGTGCAGGGTGTGTTTTAGCACCTGTCAGGAAAAATACTTGGAGTAAACATTCAAGTTCAAATCTTACTGACTAGGCACTTTTCTAGAAACTTTATAGAAACCCTCTGAACTTAGCGTTTATATCTGCAGTAATGCAGACTTTCAGAGCAATTTTCATCTCTTTCTCTTTGTGCAAATTCACATTAACTTATTTTATATGTTGGCATAACAAGACGAAAACAGACTTTGTACTACTATTTGCTAAAAAAATAAAAGAAAAAATATACAAATATTAAAAAATAATCAAAATAAATCCAAATTTAAAGTTCCTTGATGAAAGGGTGCAAAATGTCCAAGTGCTTGAAAAAAGTTGCATGCAGGCAATTAGATCATCTTGTAGAGTATTTGTTTTAGCAAAGTATTTTTTAAAAATACAGGGATTTTTTTTGGCTTTGAACCAGTGATCAATATTGGATAATACTATGTTTATGGAAGAGATCAGTTTGTGGCCATCTCTGTCAGAAACAAAAATATTGGTGCCTGATAACAAAATACAGAAACCATTGTTTGTTGTTGTTATCAAAAACAGTAGGGGTCCCACTACTGATCTTTGAGGAATCTCACATACTATCCTATTGAGATTGGAACATGATAGGTCAGTAAAGATTTTCCTATGACTTGCAGTGCTTTACTAATTTTCTCAATTAATGGCACCAAGGCCATGAATGTAGAATGTCCTTCTCTGAAACGATATAGGTGTTGGTACAGTAATTTGTATGTATTAGGATGGCATATTAAGGATATTTATTAAGGTTATTAAGATGATTTTGATGTGTTTATTAACACGATAAACTGTTCTAGTAATCTTCTTTTTACTTACATTCAACATTTTTGCAAAAACATTTATGACCATAGCCTTCAGCAGTACTTTCTGAATGAGAGTAAAGATGAATGTGAGACATTCATCACCAGCTTTATAGACCCTCTGGATTAGACTAGTGATTACTACAATACGTCTGTCACTCGGTCTGAAGGTTACAAGGTAATCCTGGGTTACCTCTATGAACTTGTCATATACAGCTTGTCTAGTGCCCTGGATGTTTTGCCTTTAAAAGCCCAGCAGTGGTTACATGGGTTTTTCCATTGTCAGAGCTTGGTGTGTGCTCGAGGGGCAGGGCACAATTTGCAAGCCAAAAAACCTCTTTGTGTAGCTTATTGAACCAGACCTACCATTTGTTCCTAAACAGGTCAAATGTGCCTGAGCCCAGCAGAGTGAAGGAGTAGAGTGTTCTGATGTTCTGAACTATGCTTAAGTTACATAAATGTGGCCACATATGTATTGTTCAAGTTGAACAATATCAAGTTAATGTGCTCCATTTGTCCCAAGTAATGACTGCCCTGTTTCCATTAACATTACACTGACCCAATGTACTGGATATAATGAAAACTAATGGGATATTAACTGATCAACATTTACCTTCTCAAAAACAGACCATTCAGGACATTGTATGACTCCAGGAAAGCACAGGTGGCAATAATGTAATGGCAAAAAAAGCCAAGTGATAAAATACAGTTAAAAACTTTACAATCAGTTCTTATATAAATTCAGTAAAGTCAAAACCTGCTATTTTTATTGAGCCACTTGTTTTCGAATGACCCCTCTTGAAGCACTGAGCCCATACTAAACAACATACTATTACTAGTGTTGATGTCATTCATGCACATTGTATTGTCATACTGGGAGTTTCAAGATCCTGCCCCTTTGAATGCTCTACTAATCATCACGTATAGAAGTTGAAGCATCTAGACAGTAGAACAACCACATTAGTAAAAGCCTACAGTACAACAAAGGATTATTTATGTATCCTAACAGCACTCCTGATAGCCTTACAGACTCCCAGTGAAGCCTGATGTGTGGGCAGGACTCAAAATAACTTGTCAAAGACTATGCGCAGTACAATTCAACCATTTCAGTGCTCTGTCATGATGAAATTATAGGGGAAGCCGTGCTTCCCTTGAAGTATTAAAGCAGCCACACGAATGATATACCCGGGAGCCTCTCAGGCAAATAGGTCTCTCAGTTGCCATTGCTCATGAAAACTACCATCAGTGAGGGAAACTAGGCATCTACATCCAGTCAGAATAATGTGGGCATATTGGGGGAGCGGATTATGGTATACACTGCCATGTCAATCATTTAAACATCCTAGAGGTCGCGGTTTTGGGGGCTTATGTTCTTAATGAAAGTTAAATTGAATCATGACCATAGAATCCAAAATTATATAAAAAATGTGTTACATTTTTAAGTTTTAAAAAGAAGGTTGAAGTATGGCTGTCCTTATTACGGCTACATTTGCTTCTAGTCTGTAATGTTTATGTTCATTGATTTGCCACTCTGAAATAACTGTGCCTGAACAGAGCCCTGTTGTTGGACTGATAAACTGTTAGATCAGTTCATCCCTATTTCACGGGGCTTTCCTGTCATTCTTGGAGCACAATCTTTCCACAAACCTAAGAGAATCAAATGGACAGATGTGGTTTTCCCTGCTGTATTGGACCTAATCCAGTGGGCTATGCTAGTACAGTCATAATAAATGATGAGGGGAGTCGCTTGGAATAAGACAAGGAGACGATTAAAGATTTGTAGCTTTTTTTAATGCACAAAGCTTAGTTTTCATGAGTGCTTTTGGTTGCCTAAGCAACTGCTCCTGATAGGGAGACGTGTTTAATTAAGGCGGTGCATAATGAATGCAAAATACAGCTCCATCAAACGGCACGGATGGGCAGCCCTCAGTCTCTCGGCGGCATTCTGAGAGGAGGAGGGGCAGGCTGTCAGAGATGGAGGGGGAAGCTGGAGGAGGGGCTGGGAGCAGGGGTAAGGAGTGAGGGGAGGATGAGCGCAGAGCAGCTAGCAGGTGTGTGGCAGAGTTGAGAGCTGTAGTGATGAGAGAAGAGAGCTGAGCGGCACTCATCAATGCCAGAGCTGAGCGCTGCTGTAGCTAGGGGAACACAGGGCTTCTACTACAGCCGCTTTTGCTACAGCTGCACGGTGAGTAACTGACCCTGTCTGCTTTTATGTACTTCCATGGCTAGAATGGTTTTGGTGATGACTCAGAAAATACATATTGTTAATTGAATTGTTCCCCACATTTCCATTCAGTCCAATAGGGAAGAGTCTGTATTCATGGACTTCGTAGATGAATGGTTAAGTGATTCATTATGGACATATTTTCGGTTTGCAAATCAAACAAAGCTGCTTGGTTACATTTTTCAGTGTTGTATGATCTTTACAGCCATTCACTAGAAGCAGCAGATGGATTGATCATTGTGGCCAGTGTGATGAGCATGTTGTTGGAAATACAGTTGTTTTTCAGGTTCATTATGCATTACTGACAGACTGAGTGGGGTTTTGCTCAGCGCAGACTAAGAACACACACATGCACGCGCACACACGTTGCCTGATGTGTAACCAGATAGCCAGTACACTCCTAACCCTGTTTTGTGCTCAGTGACCCTGGGCAATTCAATTCAGTTCTGTTATTCCCACAACCCCCCTAAACCAAACACACACACACACACACACACACACACACACACACACACATATCCCTATACAGTAGAAGGCTGACAGATTTTCCAAAGCAGCAATGCTATACGTCTCCAGTGGGACAGAGAAGAGCTGGTTTGTGACTAATAACAGCTTCCGTTCATGCCTCATTGGTCATAATTAAGTGCTTAGGTGATATCTTGTATTGTCCTCCAGATGTAGGCTTAAGGAAATGTTGAGGTACATTTTTAGAGCTTACTTTTTGAAGGGTATGAGCGCGTATGGTTGTGATTTTGAAATGGAGCAGCACGGTGAGCTGCCGCTCATATTGCTTCCACCCATGACTTATTTTTAAATCTTGTTCTGCATTTCTGCCTGCATCAAGTGCGCTGCCAGACAGTTTTGCCACGTGTGGCACAGAGGGAGATGCAGGTTGTTTTGCTGCAGCTAAAAAGAAACGTTCGTTGGAAAAAGAAGCTCAGGAGCGATCGGTGCAGAGCATTCCAAATATGACTCACGCTGTCTTCCCTTATCTCTCCTTCTGCCGTGAAAAGCTTTTAATGTCTCGTTTACTCTCCGCTGAACTTTTCTCTGTAAGAGGAGCTTTTCCACTCAGACAGAGAGAGACGGAGTGAGAGAAAGAGAGAGCGAGAAAGGGTGAAAGAGGGAGGGAGGGAGAGAGAGAGAGAATTTATTTAGATTTGCAGACACAGAAACACACCGAATGGTTTCTTGCACTCTACAAGCAAGATGAGCAGCTCGTTAGCATGCCTTCTGAAGCCACTTAACGGAAAATTGCTCAGAGATGAAGAGGAGAGGCCTTTGGCCTTAGCATGCCACTGTCACTCTTACTTCTGAAGATTTGAATGTGTAGCATCCCAGTTAGGATTGTTTAGTTCTGCCACAATTATTTGGTAAACATTAGTGGCTTCCAAACCAAAGACTGTCATAAGTAGCTAAGATACTACAAATTCAGATTAATAGCAGAATCTAGGCATTTGATGAAAATAATTAACAAAATAAAATAATAAATGCAATAGCTATTTTTATTTAGATTCAATACGTTTTATTTATAAATTTATTTATTTATTTGATACGTTAAATTTATAATTTAATTCACGTTTCTATACCATCAGGGGGCACATTCTCTCAGTTAGCTGGAAGTAATGTAAATTTAATGTGGGAATGAGCATCATTATCAGCTTTATTAATCATTACAAAGTTAATACTGAGCTGTATGTTTAAAATGTGGCCAACATAAGTTTTTTCAGAACTGCTATACTGCTTGTTTAAGAATTACACTATTTTAGTAAGACTTTTCATTTGAAATTAGTGTGAGTTTGCTAAAATACTTTAAGCACATTTCTTGCGTGAGTGTGCCTAATTTCATTGACGGGCAATGCTGAAATATAAGCGGATTGTTTTGGGCATTGCAGAAAACAGCTCATTTACATACATCAGCTTTTCCAGCCTACAGCAGTGTAACCCATCCAATCACGCTGAGGTATTAAGAACACAGTGCTTTTGCGTGAGGTACAATACAAGGCAACCAGTCAGAACAGAGATCATTTACATGTACCAATCTTTAGGGCAAAGTAACAAAAGTAGGCAAGACAAATGTAGAATATGGGTCCATGGTTGGTTCATCCTTAGTGCAGGTGATTGACACTTATTCCTCTAAACCTGTGGTTCCTATCACTGGTCCTGAAGCCACTGAGCCCTGCACATTTTAGAGCTTTCCATCACACCTGATCCAAATTATAAGCTAATTAAAAAGTTACCTTTGCATTTAATTGTGTAGAGAAGGGGGTCCCCCAGGACCATGTTTGGGAACACTGCTCTAAAACGTTAATCTTATAGCCTATTACTTGTAAAAAAAAAAAAGATTTACCCCTCATTTGTATGTGGGATGATTGACAGCTGTAAAAACACAATGATGTTTTATTCCAGACAAATCTAATGGTAATAGTATACTGGAAGGCATTTTTGATAGGAGTAAAGCAAAGCAGTATTCAGACTACAATCTACAGAAAGGGGAGCAGCTGATGTCATTGTTTAGTAATTACATTAGCTTCTGACTGTGTGATACAGTGACACCTTTCTCAGTTCCATGGCAGGGTGTTATGTGGCTGCAGGGAGATGAAAACTGAGCACCTTTTTTGAATGCACTGCACTCTGTCAGGAGCCATATGTTAGAGCAATGATGAACAGGAAGTAAACACTAATCTCTCCCTATTGTAGTGAAGGCAGCATTCGAAGTGTCCATTTACATATATGAGTATACGTAACTTACAAAAGGGCCCATTTCATGGTAAAAAAATGTCTTCTTTGTTTGAAAATGAGAGTTTGATGTAATATGTAAGTTTAACATGATAACTTTCACTTGCTGGTCTATATGGTCCACAGAACTAAGCTGCTAAAACAGTCCATTTTAAATTAATTATTTTTATGATGTAAAATGCAAAAACTAACACTATATATATATATATAGAATTTGATGCCTGCAAACATTCGCAAAATAGTTCTGACTGAGGCATTTTTACCACTGTTACACAACCCTCCAACCTTTCAATCATGTAGACACTTAAGATACTACCTGTTGTAGTTTTGCAAGTGGAATTTTTGTCCATTCTTTATTTATACAAGACTTCAGCTGCTCATCAGTCCATGGCTGCTATTGTATGAATCGCCTCTCCATGATACACCAAACATTTTAAATAGGACACAAACTTGGACTGCTGGAAGGCCAGTCAAGCAGACACATTCTCAATCCAAACTTGGTCTGCTGGAAGGCCAGTCAAGCAGACACATTCTCCATCCATCCATCATTTTCTAAACCGCTTCTTCCGTTTCCGGGTGGCAGGAAATCCCAGCTGACTGCAGGCCTAAGGTGGGGTACACCCAGGACAGGAGGCCAACCCAGGGCAACACATAGACAGACAACCACACATTCACACCTATGGGCAAGTTTTAGAGTATCCAATCAACCTACTGCAGCCTTTGGACAGTGCGAGGAACCCAGAGCACCCTGAGGAAACCCACGCGAACACAGGGAGAGCTTGCAAACTTCGCACAGAAAGACACCCGTGGCCGACCCAGGGATCAAACCCAGGTGCTGTGAGGCGACAGCACTAACCACTGCACCACCGTGCCGCTTACACAGACACATTCTGTGCCTACAAAATAATATTGTTGTAGTGCATTCAGAATGACCCTTGGACCCTTTCCTTGATGGATCCTCATTACCTCAGCATCAATTGTTTTTAACACACATCTAAGTCACCTATGCTTTGGGTACTAATGCATCCTCCGCTCCATGACAAATGCTGGCACCTGTCAGTGATAACGCTCTGGATGGTCAGTTTTCCCAAAAACAAGCTGAAACATGGACACATCTAACCACAGAACACATTTCCACTGTCTTTCCTAACTTGCCAAAGTTTCTGCATATTGATTTATGGCTTCCTCCTTGCATTCCTTGAGTCGTATCATCTTATAATCTTATAGCCAATCATTATACCCTCATCTGTTACCAGTTTATCTGCCTGTTGTGGAACATTTCAAAATGGTGTAACTTGAATGTTCTATACAATTTCACTTGTTTTCCTCCTATCTTTTTTTAGTTTGTTGTATATATATATATATATATATATATATATATCGTTTTTAATACAGTAACACATACAATCATAGGTAAACAGAGAATCTTTACATTTTTTGTTTTTACAAAAATAATTCAAATACTTCAGTATTTATTCACTAAATTTGTATTAGATAAACACTGGTTTAGTTCACTAGTTCAGGTCAACTCACTTCAAACCAACAAACTCTTGCTTTTTAGGGAGCCATATGAAGCTAAAAGAGCAGTGATGCCTAAACTCACTCTGTGTAAAATTTGCGACAAGAGGCTGGAATTAAGGCACTGTGGCTTTTCTAGCAAAATCCTGTATGTGGACAGCTGAATACACTGTTACACCCTACTGGACAAATATAGAACTACAGTATTACAATTCTGTAGGGCGATTTCAGTAAAAGTATATAAGTGTATAAGTACTCATTTGGAAATACCAACAGATATTTAAAATCTTTATAATGCTATTTGAGCCTGCCCCAGTATGTACTATTTTAATTGTGTTCTGGGATGAACTGCAAATTAAAAGCTCAGTATTAATTTATGTTACTATTACCATTATTTGTGTAGAAGATCAATGGATAGTAAATGAGGATGCTCTATTTGGCAGCCACCACACTGTGATTAAGACTCAAGCATTTGCTATGGAAAACTCCCAACCCTGTTGGTGTCCTTGCCAAGTAAAGATGCTGCCTGGAGAGCTTTTGTTTTACAGTTTGTTTTGGCTCCTAGACATGGTTCACTTGAGGTACATGACTTGCACTCTCTGTGTTCTACCTTTTTCTGTCTCACAGATGTCTAAGTTTACAACCACTGCAGATTGTGAGACCAACCAATACACTAAATGCCCACTCCATGAAAAGTTTATTTAAAGTCTCTGGCCACAGATGGCAAAAGAATATTATTATTTTACAGAAACTCTCCTCCCCAGATTACGAGGATAGTTGAAGGTTAATGAAACCTGCATGTACTCAGCTTGGCATTTCCACTGCAATTTATGATAATGCATTCATGAGGGTAAAAGCCAAAGGGGCATATCTGGAGAATAATCACATTTCACTTTAAAGTGGCTGTCTGCTTCATGATGAATGGTGTTTGCAGGGAGGAGCAGGACACATAAGATCTTGTGAAAGAGATGAAGAAAGAGGAGCTGCTGAAGTGCAGCCCATAGCGAGACCTTGTTCCTCAGAGACAGCTCCTTAATGAGCATTTCTGAGGTAGACACCAGTGCTGTGGACTTGAGCATGCTCTGTGAAGTTTCTGCAGGAGAATATGCAGCAGCACACCCCCCAGCCCCCACTGTTGTTTTGTTAAGCCTGAAGTCCTGAAAGAAATCATGACGCCGCCTCTCTTACCAAGATTTGATTTTGTTTTGTTTGCATTTTTCTAATGGTATTATATGATCATTTATTTAAAAGGCCCATATAAAAAAACATTTATTTTTTTCTTACTTTTTGTGAGAGTTTGTGTTAAATGTGGGTTCCAAACCAGTATAAAGAATGGTAATTTGTAGGACTGGTGATAGGATGAAATGTATTTACTGTCATGGGAAGCAGGCTGTCGCAGGCTTACAGTACCTAATGAAATGGGGAAATACGTTTTAAAGCCTTTGTTTAAGAAGATAAAATTTGATTTGTTTTCTTTGTGCTGTCGTATTGTGAACAAATTACTGCTTAGTGTGCCTTGGTTTCGAATTTAAAGCTTAAGGGAAAAAAGGTAAAAGATGGGCCTTTGGAATCTGTAGAGACCAGTGTGCTGTTTTCTACCATCTTCCTAAGCCGATGGAAAACAAATGTTGCTGCAATATTGTCAGTGGTTTGCAAATTTTGTGTGATGTCCTAAAAAAGCTTAAGGCTAAAATATTAAAGTAAATGTCCATATTTACACATCAGGTCATCAAAGATAAGATAGAAATTGTCCATAAACAAATAGCATATATATTTTCCAACAGTCTTTACTGGGGTAAAAATTGCACTGTTAACACTTGCTTTATAGAACGGCATTTAATAGATTAAGCAAGATTTCTGCATAGGTTAGAAAGAAATATAATATTAGTTTCTATAATATTTCAAATGCAGTACAATAAATAAGTAGCCCAGCATTTCCTAAACATTTTGTGTTTCAAGAGTACAATAAATACATCATCAAATATCAATTTAAGTCAAATCTGAGTCAAATCTCTCTGATACCAGTATATCATAGTGTATGCCTGTTTACATCCTTTTTATGGACAAAGTTAAATTAGAAATTTTACATTAATTGGTATGATAACTGGGGCTTGATAATGAAACACAAGAAAAAATGTAGAATATGGGCCGATACCGCAGATGAGCTACTGTAAGTTGTTAAAAAAGTTCATGCTGAAACTTTGGGTCCTGGCATTCAAGTAGATGTTCCTTTGACATTTATCATTCCTAAACATTGTTGCAGACAAGGAATTGCCCTTCACGGCAACAGAACTCTGTAAAGGCAGTGGCCTCTTTTAGCAGGATAATGTGCCCTGACGCACTGCAAAAATTGGGCCGAGGAACATTATGAAGAGTTTGAGGTGTCAACCGTGCCTCAGAACTCCCTGATCTCAATCCAGTTGAGCATCTGTGGGATGTGCTGAACAAACTATTCTGATCCATGGAGGCCCTACCTCACATCTTATAGGGCTTAAAGGTTCTGCTGCTAATGTCTTTGTGCCAGATACCACAGCATGCCTTTGTCTGGTGGAGTCCATGCCTCGACATGCCAGTTTTAGTGGCACGAAAGGGACCTGCAAGATATTACAGGTGGCTTAAGTGATATGGCTTATCAGTGTACGTGTCCGTTTTGTATTTATGCAATGTTTTTTACAGCGATAGAAATGACTTTATCCATACTGCATGATGTGCCGTGGCTGGATCCCTCAGAGATGACATTTTCTTCCTGTTGTCTCTCTGTAGAGATGTCTAACCATAATCAAGCTATGTGGCTGCTCATCTTAAGCTTTACGTCTTTTGGTTTGTTGCAATGTGTCTTTAGGATCCTGCTGTCATAGTACATAGTCTCAGCTGTTTTATCAGAGAGGAATAAAGGTCATACTTCTGTTCACTCACAGTGCTCTGAACCGTGTTTCCCCTGCAATGTAATACAATCTATTTTTCCTCAGTCACAGAATAATGGTAAATCTAATTTTAGCGTGCTGTCAAAAAGTCAGAAAAGGCAAGAATAGAATTGAATTACGCATTTCCCCCCTCAGTAGACATATTGCTCATCTCCCCCATGCCCGAGGACCCATGTGAGGCTCCCTGCAGACCCAGAAAACCTGCTAATCAAAGTACAAAGACTGCTGGGGGTGTGCTTCCTACACATCTGTGTGGAGTGGTACAAATGTCAGCCTCCAGGCTGCCACATTGATAATGCCTCCTCTCCTGTGACCTCACGGCCTCTGTGTGTGTTAGTGTGTGAGTGTGTGTGAGAAATAATGATGCACTAAACACTGAACTCTGTGTTCGTGTGTGTGTGTGTCTCGGCTTGCAGGAAACAGGATGGAGGAGAGCGTATCTCTAGCACTCTAGAGGCTTCACTGTTCCAGGCTTCGCTGCCCTACACTGCCCCAGCGTTACTCAAGGTACTGTTTCAACTCTCCCTTTCACATGCACTCACACACACACACACAAACACACACACACACACACACACACACCGTCTCTAACCTGGAGCCTTCATTTTGATTATTATATTAATAATATTATCAATAGTGATGACGCTGCATTTTATTGAATATTATTTTTCAGCTGATCTAGTTAAATTGCCAACTACAGATTTTTGTAGCCCTGCTTACTAGAATACTAGTTTTTCAGCAAATCCCTGTGCCCATGAGGGTCATTTAAAAGTTTGCTTGTGTGGTGAATATTAATATGGGACAACTGGCACAGCATAAACTGAAAAGAGAGTGGTTTAATAAAAAGCTGGATAATTGTAATGAATAAATGCCTGATTTTAGCAATGCTGTATCTCAGTTACACTATTCATTCTAGAAAACAAATAAAAGCTTTTCCAAAATAATCAATATTATAAAGCTTTTTTCCACTGAATATATGAGAGCACTTGGAATCCAACCCTTATATAAAACAAACTTTGGCTGCACACAACTCTAACTGCATCCAAACACATGGCCCTTAGAGAGATGCCATAATTATAGCACTTTATACTGTGCAAAGCACGCGTGTCAAAATATGCAAATTGAATTTTTTACTGTTGAATATATCTACACTATGAGGAGTACATATACATATAATATTTGTCCTTGTGAACACACATTTAAGGTGCACCATGAAATATGACCTTTGCATTTAACCCATCACACATGCACACGTAGAGCAGTAGGCAGCTATGTGAAGCATCCAGGGAGCAGTGTAGAGAGACGTTACCTTGCTCAAGGGTGCCTCAGTGGCACCCTGGTCAGGACTTGTACCACTTGTTGACATGTACTGCTATGTTGCTACATGTGCTTTATTTCTCTACAGCCTGTTTTGTGTGAAACAAATTTTACTTTTTCTTACAAAGTTTCAGTAGAATACAAAGAGAATTCAGGTCTTTATTTATCATTATCTGGGTCTTGTGCTGAAATTGTCATCCAAATAAAATGTAACTTTTTTTTCTATTATTTAAATATTATTGCCACTTCTTGCAATACTGAGGATGATGTGATATTTAGTCATGATTTATTTTATTATTCTATTGATACATATTTTTTTGAAAGTAAAAGTGACTATTTGTCATTGTGAACAGACTCAAGCAATTTAACCTATGACACGTGCACACGTGGAACAGCGGGCAGCTATCAACAGCACCTGTGGAGTAGTGTAGTGGGAAGATATCTTCCTCAATGGTATATCAGTGGTGTCAGGGCTGGAACTTGAACCTGGGACTTTCAGTTCACAAGGGCAATGTCCTAATCACTAGGCCATCACTGCGTTTTGAAATTGGAACAATACCTGTTTCCCGCAATGTGGGAATCTGTAATATTCATATAAAATCCTTTGCTTTGTCTTTGTTTTGGTGCATATAAGTTTCTGTACTGCACCTACTGCTTTCTTGAGACCTCCTCAGTAACAGCGCTGTTTGTTATACTGAAAGAGAGAAGTTGATGACTGCTTGTGTTTTCAGTAGCACATTCAGTGGAACATTTAACATGTTGTCTCATTAAACTATAAGGTTTTTTCACTCATACCCCTCTGTCTACATGTGTCCTCATGAGCCCCCCTAGATTGGACTAGCCTTCTCTTGATTCCTTCTTGGTTAAAATTTGTTTTGGTATCAAAAATAGTATTTAATTAAAGTGCCATATCGAAGTTGAAAAGCTATCATGACAAAGCTAATGTTAGCATTTGAGCAAAAACAATTTTAGCAAATAAAGTCAAAGCAAAATGAAGGATTTATAGGATCCTGCATTGTGAACGCAACCATGTAGTGTATATTAGTTTGTAGTCTGAGAGAGTTGAGTGAGCTCGTAGATTAAAGGGATAGCATACGGGTGATGTCAGAGAGCTTTAATAGGGTTCATGAAACAACAGAGATTATACTGGTAATCTGACTCTGAGAGAGAGAGCGGGAGGGAGGGTGTGAGAGAGAGACAGAGAGAGAAGGTGTCTTTTATGTAATAAGCAATTTGCACTCGGCAGCTCTAAATCTCCCATCATCCCTAGACAGTAATGCTTACTGTCCCTGTCAACTGTGCTTTTGTGTTCTCTCCTTTCCCCCCATATTCTACTTTGAATTACTCTAAAGTTGCAGAATTGAAATCATCCAAGCCTGATTGTAACTTAAGTCAGTCGGTTAAATGTGATTCGCATAAGGACAGCTGCCATTAAGCTCTCTTGCCAAAGAGGATTTGAGAGTCCTGCTCACTTTCTAATTCTGGCCCGGATGCGTGATGTAAGTGTGCTTTCCTCCCTCTGCAGCACAGGCTGCATGGCTGAGATGCCTGTCTGGGAGCCAGTGGTGTTGTTCTAAGCCTGAAGGGAATGTCTCACTTATTCCTCTCATTCCGCTCTGGAAGGATAGCAGGAATTGCCTGGGCCACAAAGGACAGCAGCAGTACCTTGGAGCCATAGCCGGGTGTCTGGCAGGCAGGGGGTAGCTGGGGTTCCCTGGCACCAAAGCCATAGCCAGTCTGCTGTACAGCCCAAACGATATGAAAAATGACAAATAATGTGATCAGTGTTAACGAGCTGAAAATTCTGATACCCAATGATATTGACGATGTAATTTAAAATGGTGAAATATTGAATATAATAGTTGTTGTAAACATTGCTTTATTGACCAGTGTGGGTACCAGTTGTCACATTTCACATGTAAAAAGGCAGACCAGGAAGCAGATTCTTACCAGGTTTGTGGGTGTGTGTGAGTGTGTGGTTAGAGGGAAGTTTCTGTTAATAATATTTTTTTTTCTCAGTTAAATTAATTTATTCTCTAAACAACATTATTTTCACTTAAGTTTTTGTTTTTGTTACTATGATGGTGTTTTGTGTTCAACCAGTTCGACCTATATTGTTGAGGTGTTGCAAAAGAAGGTTACTGTAAGTTTAGCGGATTCTCTGTGCATGGATCTGCTACATTCTCAGAAGTAAAGGTCTTTGTTTACCTTTGGTTTTAAGTGGGATTTCCACCAGTATCGAGAGTATCGAACAGTACACTTAGAGTAATAATGTCTCATGTTCATAAACCAGCAGCAAGTGCAACCTGCAAAGCATGTTCATTTATGGCATTGATGCTTAGACCCTAGTTCTGCTTGTGGGTGTGTCTGTAGCTGGGATGAAATGGACTGTGGCTAACTCCAATTTCAACCCTGACTCAGCTCCCAGGCCCTCACACTCCACCAGACACTTTAGCCATGATTAGGAGAAAGCAGCTTCGAAGCATAGTCCTCCGCTATCGCTGTCTGCTAACGTTGATTTAATTAGTGCCAAGCTGGGGATGGCCACGGACGAGCAAGATACAGAGAGAGGGCGGGTGAAGGGGTGACTGGCAGTTAGAGAGGGCACTGATGAGCTTATTGGAATGTATAGGGATGAGAGAAGCATAATCTCTAGTGTGAAATCAGGTCAATCCTTAATTAATGATTCTGTGCATGTGATTCTTTAGTCCCAGGCCTTCCTCTGTGTCTTTTTATACACAAGAGGTTTGCTCCTTTTCACCCTCTCTCGCTTACTCACTCACTCGCACACTCCCACACATGTTTATTTCAACTAGTGTTCCCTTTCATGCAGAGAACAGAGAGAATCCGTATCAAAAATTGCTGGAGAACAACTTATTCAAAAAGCAGAATTTCCCAGTAGAAGTCTTAACATCATTACTCTTTGATAGTAGAAAGACACGGAAGGTGTAGCACAGATCTGTGCATTTCATATGCTTCATCATATGCATTTTTGCCAAATAGACTCTCTAAATCTTTTTAGAGGCTATCTAGTATATACTGCGTCTGGAAAGTGTTCTGGAAACTTTGAAATGCAAATTGGGTAAGTCATTTTTTATTATTTAGCCTTTGTTAGAAACTGATTACTTGATTCATTACCAATGTAATCATCAGATTATACAATTACTAATATAATGGATTGTGACAGGCCTGTTTTACACTCTGATTAAGCTTTTAAATAGCCTTCCTTATGCCATCTGAAATAATGTCTGTGATATTGCAGTCAGACAGGATATTTCCTGCTATTCCATAGTTTCATAAATATGCAGTAGGAAATAAGTTTCACTGCCAAGGAAACAGAACGAGTGCTTCATCATTTCACTGGAAAGTCTGAAAGCTTGACCAGCTAAATAGAATTACTCTGTTATACCCTGTGATGCCCTAAAGGTACTTCATTTATTAAGATACTAAGCAGTTTTAAGCATTGCTATATTTAAGTGTTTCCAAGGTTCATACGCATCGTGCTGATCTTGCTACGAATTCTATATGCTTTCAAATCTTGTTCAGCTGTCAGAACACATGGGAATGCAAAGTTTTTGAGGACTTTCGAAACTTATGAATTAGGTCATTAGGATATGCATGCATAGTTCCCTAGGCTTTGAAGTATTTATCACAGCGTTCACTGAGGATGATCTCTTTTTTTCTAACTGAGCACTGCCAGCCAGGTTCATTATCACTAATGGCATTTGCAGCTGTCCTGTTCATTGATTTATACTTCTGATACTCAACGCTAAGCTGTGTCTGAACTACGAAGCATGGCAGCAATCAGATAATGGCATTTACAGATGGGACCAGGATACTATGACTCATTATCTACAATAAAGAGTTTAATTATATGCAGGAGATGCAACGTTAGAAAGAGAAAAATTGTCAAACATAAGACAAATGTAAAAAAAAAACAGCTATTAGTTTCATAGACCCAGACGTGTAGATGTTTAAAGAAGGGACCAACACTTGTGATGCATTGTAGCACTAATTACATATGAATACTATGGCCCAGAATGCTCAATGATGCATCTGATTCATATATTAAATTAAGAAGTTTATTATGGACCAGCCATGTAAGCTAGATTCCTTACAGAATTCCTGTTCCCCTTCTGGGGATCAGTGGTGGTTGTGAAGGACCACTGTTCAGCAAAAAGAAATTCCTGCTTAAACATACTTTCTGAACTTAAATGTTGAGTTGAATGTTTGTACAATGAGTTCTCAAAACTATACTAGACCTGCAGGATTGAGACTAGACACCCCTGCTGCAGTCTGTCTGTCCTGAAAGGGATCAGAGGTCATCATATCTGCTCCTGGAGATCCATTGCCAACACAATTACCTAATTACAATGCTCCTGCTAAACTTCGTAATTAACCAGTGAATCAGGGGACTGAGCAGGGAAATCACAAATTTGCACTAAACTGGGACTTGAATTGATTTTCCAAGATCTACAAGATTTTTACAATCTCAGCCCCATCAGGACAGTGCTGAATGCTAACAATTCTTCTGACTATGATCTTAGATGACTCATGGCTTTGGGGCAGGTACGAACTGAAGGCCACACACAGTTTGCCTTGTTTTACCCTTCAAAGGAAAGTGAGAACTTTCACTGTTGTGAAGAAAGCACATTTGTACCAAGTCAGTGGTTGTTTTCTTGAATTGAAATCTTTTTCAAGAATCAGACATTTTTTTAACATATTTAACTAGGCCTCACTGTTGAATGTTAGATTTCTAGGAGTGCTAATTCATGTGTGCAGGCATCGTTTGTACAGCTCATATTATGGAAACTGAATTTAATAAAAGAGGTTGATAAAGTATAAAATGATGGTAATTAATTGTGAAAGTGACTATTTGTCATTGTGAACATACTTAAGCACCACAGTGAAATGTGACCTCTGCATTTAACCTATCACACGTGCACACATGGAGCAGTGGGCAGCTATCAACAGTGCCCGGGGAATAGTTGTATATATAATTTTAAATCATTTTCCATGCAGCACTAGAAGTTAATGGCAGCTCAGTATTACAGTCAATTAACCATCATCTTTAAACTCAGAGATCTTACATTTATGCTGTTTTACATATGACAGTCCATCCATAACTACGTCACACAGAACACGGCAAACACAGCAAGCGCAGGTTCCCTCAAGAGCACAACACATGCAACTTAGAAATATACACTTGCTGTTTGTTGTGCAACGCTGTAGAACAAATCATTTTGCATCACCTTTGTGCATACTTAACAAGTGTCGAAGCAAAACCATCAAATGAATAAACACATCAGTCACAGAAATTTCAACAGCAATTCTATTTGGATGCATTTCTTTGACTTGTTTAAACCTGGTTTAGAAGGGTACAGCATACCAGCGATGAAATGAGCAATTGAAACAGGCTGAGACATCACTGTTTGTTAGGTGCAATAATGTGTGTGTGTGTCTGTGTGTGTGTGTGTGTGTGTGTGTATGTGTACTTGATAACGCTATCTACAAGCACCGGATACTCTCCCGCTGACATCCTTTTACAAGTTAATTGCAGTTCCTTGTTTCCACGTAGCCAGGTGGCCCACAGTGGCCATTAACATTATGTTTATTATAGTCTTATCAAAAAAGAGTCGCATGACCAAAATATTGAGCTGCAAATAGATTGCTGTCTTGTTGTGGGGAATCAAAGAACTAGCAGCAGATTCTGTGCTGTTCTCTACTTGTTTTGAAACAGTATTTGTTTTCAATCTGCATTTTATTTGCATTTCAGTTTAAACACAAAGAAAGGATTAGAAAGCTCAGCACAAGCAGAGCTATAACCAAGGTAAAGGAGCTACTTGATTTATAAGCTGAGGTGAATGAGTGAACAGACAGAAAGGAAAGAAAGACAGAAAGATTTGAACCAGCTCATGTCCAATATCTAAATTATTTCCCAAGACTAATAAAATGCCATATATTAAGTGCCCAACCTGTTAGTATGGTAATACTGGCTTAGAGCTTTACAAGCTCTGCATTTGTGCATTAGGAGTTTGTTTGGGTGGGCTGTGCTCAGACTTGTCTGGCTGAGAGAGTACATAGCTTCAGCTTGAGTTTCAGCTCCACCTCTGTGCCTCTGATAAAGACGTAGAGAGAGACACAGAGAACATGTATCAGAAGAGTTAACGCAGAGGGAGAGGAAAGCAAGTCTTTTCTTGCTAGTTCAAATGACAGAAGTCCTGAGAGAGGAGAAGAGATATTGGAATACTGACTTCCTCCAAAGCAGATACTGGAAACGTTTGTGCTTATATACACAAACACACACATTCAGTGTAGGTTGCAGATGCACACCTCACAGAGCATACACGCAAGTTTACTACTGAAGTAGAGCTACCCATTCTCAAGCTGCTGTGATGGGACACTCTCCTCTGGTCAACTTTGGACTTTTTGGATGTTTCTTCTCACTCTCATGGAAAGCAGAAGGTATTCTTGGAGGCACTTAAAAAGGCTTTTGTATATTAACCTGAACTAATCTGGATCAGGACGCTGGACGCTGGCATCACAATGGCCACAAAAAGTCGCCACATTTACCTAAGTCCACTACATGTGACAGTGGGACACTGGAAAAGGCCTGGAACAGTAAGTAGAAAGTTGAAATCTAAGAAAATCATGAAACCGGGAGCTGAAATTGAGAGTGTGGAATAAGAATTGATCCTCTGTCAGAGCATGGATGTTGAATTCTTAAATGCGCTTAAAATGCATTTTTCTCCATATTTTAGCATTTAAGTGTGCAGTTTCCCTTAACTTTTTTCAATGTGTTGAAGGCAATATAAAGAACTTATAGTATAATATGTGGTATCCATAGAGGTGGGAAATATGTAAATATATTACCAATACCATAAATTATTTCTGAATTCTTTGAATACTAATCTTTGCTTCTTGTCATTCTAAAGGTCTCATATCTGACATTTTTCCTTTTCTGAGGTTCACTTATGTTTTTTGGCATGATTCATAAGAAGCAGCTATAATTCACTTTAGCGTTACCATTTTCCAACCTTTATCCCTTAAAATTAAGTTGTTTTTGTTATTTTTTTTATTACTGTAAGATTGAAATATGCAAATGAACAAATAGATGCCCTCATTCAGAAAGCAGTCAGGACAGAAACACTCTTTATCACTTCATCTTGGGTAGGCGGAGTTAAACTACTGTAGGCTGAATAGGTGTATATATGTCAATTAATTGATTTTCTTGGCATCAAAAATGAGGAATTCAAAAGTGCACTTATATGATTTCTGCTTATGATTTATTGGTAAGTGAATTTTGAAACTTTAACAGTGTTAATAAACGTTATTTTATTAAAAACAAAAGAAATGTTGATTTTCAGTGATATGAGCCCTTTAAAGAAGTGGGTGTTTATGACTAAAGCAGTATTTGCTGAAGTAGCATATGTGTATCACGTTGTGGTTTATGAGCAGCATGTGGCGTAGAGTTGTGAATATTAGGTTTTTATGTCTGTGTGCTGTTTCATTCTGTTTTCTGATAAATAGCATGCGCTGTAGTAGAGTACAGTAAGTGGGTCAGCAGCTACAGGAACACACACTCACACACTCCCAGTGAGATTGTGGTATTGGTATTTTGCTTGGCATGGCTAATTTTCTTCTGATGTTTGTTTTCAAGGCAGAAATAGGGTCTGTTTGCATATGGCGGAGGACTAGCACAATGTACTCAAACAATGTGGTACAGTACACAGTCTGTTTGCTCAAGCCTGTGAGAAGAAATTCATTAAGGCTTTATTCTACAAACAGAAGATCTGTGCCTCTGCTCTTTTGTGTTTTCTCTGGATCTCTGCAAGGTCCTGGACTGAACTCTGCTGTGTGAATAATGCATTATCTAGTAATTGGAAATATACTGGTACTGTGCAGCAGATAAAAGCATGTATGGCATGTATGCGTATGCTTGTGCAAGTGGAACAGATGAGTTTAGTTGTGTTTAGAAAGCAGCACAGAATGAGAGTTGTGCACATTTGCTCACTGTTGTGGAAAAGAGTAATGTAAGGATATCCAATAACTCTGATGCTGAAAGATGTGAAAGATTTTGTTTAAAAGAGCTTACAGGAGTAATTTCCTTCATAATTTAGAACAAGGAAATGAATCCCACCCAAATTCACAAATCCAGATTAAAATGTCGTTATAAATGTTCTGACCTTACAACACTCTCTGTAGAAGTTTTGTAATAATGCAACACCACTGATTTATCATAAGAAGTTGCAGTTCTCATCCCTCATATTAAAGGCATGATGTAATTCAGTATTAATAAGTTCTTTTCAAACATTCTGCTGGTTTAACATTGCCATTATTGTATGTACAGCCTGGTCACATTTTTGTCATTTCTTTTTTTAACTGGGAAAAACTAGAAGCCCACACACCCAGTACAAAATCTACAGAGTCAATTCATTGATAATTTATTGATAATCCCATTGTAGCATTAAATATGTAATGATGCAATTTAAGTTGAATACAATAGCAAAACAAACATTATAGCTTAAATTCTGAGGGAAATGAAGAATAAAGAGAGATGTATTATTTCATTGTTGCCATCATCATTTTCCTCTTTCCTGAATATTTTTTGGGCTCTAAGGCTACATTTACTGTGACCCAAATCAGATTTTTTGCTTATATGTGACTCAGATCTACTTTTTAAAACAATGTAAACAGCACCGAATTTTATATTTCCAGTTGTGATTTGGACCGCTTTTATGTGTAGGCCTACACCAGATAGTATTCACAATTTTTTTGCAATGTGACCTCAGAGGGTTACTACTTAATACAGACATGGAAGACTGCTGTGACTGAGGTGATCAGTGAAGGGACAGTAGCTGCAGTGGAGGTGATCAGTGAGGGAACAGTAAGGTGGTAGAGTTCGTAAGTATACGTGACAATAAAATATTAGTTCTCTTTCTCAAAGTTCATCCTTGTCCTCATTATCATCTGCTCATGAATTTGCTGCCTTCCCCTGCACATCCACTGATAAATGAGACCATAAATGCTGATTTCGGGGCCTCTAGGTTTACTTCTGTATGACAGTGTGCTGCATTTGACCCCTTTGTTTTTGCTGTTTTGCGCATGCAGGTCAGTTCAGCACTGTGACCAGCTTACACTGGAATCTCATATTGGCCACTTTAACTAGCCAAACAATACAATGAATCTTTGCAATAAATCTGAATTAAGTACTAAGGCTTACAGTGTGAGTACTAAGGCTTACAAGTGTACATTACAATATGACCTCCACCCTAGTTTCTGCACAGGTTTCAGGACACTGTGCCACTCAGGTTTTTCCCTGTCAACCTCATTGGTATTTTTTCATGTTTAACAGAAGAGACATTCTGAAATAGCCTTACCTAGCTCGATTCCGAGATATCTGTTGATGAAATTCATGAAGATAAGGGTCAGAGACAGAGATATGGCAGTGTAATAAAACGAAACCAATGAATTCAGTGGAGATATTGAATAAATTCAAGAGCTGCAATGTGTTCCCTGTCCTCAGCATTGCCCTACTTAGATCATGTAACATAATCTAGTGCTCAGATCTCACATCTCAATTTTATTCATTTGTCACCTCGCTCATCTCATCTCCTCTCCCCCTTTTCCAGACTACTGATTTATTTGAAATGATTGAGAGAATGCAGGTAAAGTATTTCCTTTTTTTTCTCCTGTTCTACCCTTTCTGTTTTTGAGCTCAGACGTCTTTCACTAATGCTGAAAACAGCTCTCAGGGCTGGTTACCTAGTTGCATTTGTTTTCTTTTCGCTTTCTTCTGAAGGTCAGTGATGTAGATATAATGAGAACACTGTTTCATTATTTAGTCCTGTGCTTTCAGCAGTACAGTACGTTATTGTGCTGCAAAGTTCACCTGTTAACTCGCAAGAAAGCAAAAGTACTCATCATCATTGCCAAAGACATTTATGTAGCGTGCCTGAGTAAATGAAATGTAGCTTAAAACAGCTTTTCTGTCAACTGCTTGCTCAACATTCATCTCTCACAAGTAGGTGACAGGAATCAGCATTCTATAAACATCATTTTGCACATGACAGCACTGTTAAATTGATTTCTGATGCTGATCAGCAGTAGGCTTATAAAAGTAATGCTTGAAAAGAGAAATAACCTTCTAGAAAGTTCTAATATGGTTAAGGATATCAACAAAAGCCATCCTCCCGAGGCAAGAGTCATTGGGGAGCCTTAACTTTTCGGGAGTGTCATTAGAACTTAGAGATCTAGAACCGAATGTGCTCAAGAAAAAAAAATAAAAGAATCACAATACACAATTGTTACAATTTAAGGAAGATAATGTCTGGAATTTTGCTTATGAGATTCTTAAGTTCTGGAGAGATAGCATTTCTGGATATCAAACATGCAGTCACAGCTATCAGTAGCATCACAGCCCACATAAAACTGTCAGGGTCACTCACAGCCTGTGGGCTTCCAGTGAACTCTGTGACCTTTGCAATGCTTCAATCTGTGCCAGTGACCTAGGGTCTCTTTCTGTCAAACTGCTGAACTGTCATATAAGTGATCTAATTTTTGCACTATCATTTTCAATCAAAATATACTATTCACAGTTAGCATGCCGGCCTTAAAATCTGTCATTGATATTCACGGATCAACCATAACATTAATACCACTGACAGAAGTGATTAACGTCTAGATTGACAAGTTATTTCATTACATTGGCACCTGTCAGGGGGTGAGATACACTAGGCAGCAAGTGAACAGTCAGTTCTTGAAGTTCATGTGTTGGAAGCAGGACAAATAGGCAAGCTTAAGGATATGAGCCTTATTGGGATGGCTAGATGACTGACGCCGAGCATCTCCAAAACAGCAGTATGTGGTAGTTAGTACCTACCAAAAGTGATCCAAGGAAGGACAAGTGGTGAACTGAAGTCAGTATCATGGGCACCCAAGGCTCACTGATGCATGTGGGGAAAGAAGGCTAGCCTGTCTGGTCTGATCCCACAAAAGAGCTACTGTGGTTGAAAAAGTGAATGCTGACTTTATATTAGGCAGGTGGTGTTAATGTTATGGCTGATTGGTTTATATAACAGTTGGCTTTGGCTGTGGTTGAATAAATTCTCTCTGCTTGCTCACTGGGCTTAATGCTATTGTCAAAATGTTGTATATTTTTAACCTCTTTGATGGTGTACAGTGTTCTCTGAAATGTAAAGACTCTTGCTGTGTATTGTGCTTTTTCTATCTGGCTCTGATTTCTCTCCCTGCAGTGTGCCTCTAGCATACACAGGGATCTAAGTGCTATGTTGTATGTGTAATATTCAGGCTCATTATATTCTTCGCTTCATTAAATATTTAGACTGTATTTTTCACTGTCTGTATATTGTTACTGATCTAGAGCACTTGGCCTTTAATGTTATCAGATAAAAAGAGAATAAAATTAACTGATTATATTTAATTACATTTTTACAACATAGACTGCATTTCATACACCCTGTTTTTATAGACCCAGTTTTATTTGAGCAGCGAATGTATATTCATTGATATATCTCTGTTTCATTACCGAGTTGTGACTTAAGTTCTTAAATACTTTGCTCTAAACTCTGCTAGCTAAAGAACTGCCTGATAAGCCCTTGACTTTCTCTTTATCTGTATGTTTCAGAGCAACAGAATGGATGAACAGCGGTCTACCCTTCCTCCCCCCCTCAAAGTATGTCCAGCTCTTCCATCTTCATGCCCTTATACACAAACACCACACCAAAACTCACACACAGCCCCCCATTGTCTTGAGCCAGTGCTCTTATCTGCCGGCAGACAGCTTTAAATGGAAGGGCCGGTTATCAGGCATACCGATAAGTCCCATGTTCAGAGACAGCAATAACCCTTCTCTCAGACACCAACTAATAGAGATCCAATCAAATGAGATGAATTGTTGCTGAGCAATATTCACTGGCCCAAGGCCATTTTATGTGAAATGAATGAAAATGAGCAGCAGAGATTTAGGGCTTCTAAGTGCACCAAGTGTGGAACAAAGAGACTGGTTCAGTTTTTGGCTAAATGGACAGTGCTTTAACTTTCCAAACCACACCTAGACACTTGGATAAAGCATTTACTAATCTAAGATTTGTAAATATGAATGCATTTGTAAAATTGTGTTTTTGTTTTTCAACTCTGTCACATGTCCTTTAATGTTAAGAGAAATATGTGTTTTTTTCTGCTTGTAGACTGAGGAGGATTACATCCCATACCCCAGTGTCCATGAGGTAGGAATACAGAAGCTACACTTGTTTTGAATTCAGTGTTTTTTGCAATGACGTGAAAATCATCACATTTATATATTATATAAACTATTTAGACTATAGCTGTTTAGCATTGATTCATTGATTTAACAGAGCTTATTCGTATGTATTAGCCTAGTAAAATTCTGTCTCTGGTCATATTAAAGAGAATTTATTACTGTTATGACAGATGGTGTGGACCTCAGAGAGATCTAAATCTTTTGATTTTGCCAAGTATGTTACATGCGGAATTTGACAATGAATGATGTGGGCCCTTTAAAATATATTAGTGATCATTTCATGTAACTTGCTCAGCCTCATTAAAATGATTGTTTTGTGTTTTGTTTTTTGATTTGTTTTGTGATTTTTTTTTGTTTTTTTGTTTTGTGTTTTGTTTTGTTTTGATGTAAAAGCCATGATTTAAATATAGTAACAAAAACTCTATCAAATCACCTTTTTGTTGAGAGCTTATGTTCGTACACAGCACTTTGTAATGTCAGTTTTTCAAAGGCCAGTGTGTTCATCAGTGTGTGATGTGTCTGTCAGGTCCTGGGCAGGAAAAGCCCCTTCCCCCTGATTCTGCTACCCCAGTTCGGGGGCTACTGGATTGAAGGCACCAATCATGAGTTGACTAACGGAAATGACCCAGAGCAGCTACTGTCACCCACGTCTCGCATCAAACTGGAGACCAACACCACTGCCAAGATATACAGGAAACAGTTTCTGGGCAAGGTAAGACAAGCCTCAATGTTTCAGTCCACATCACTGCCAAAAGCTGTAACAGAAGAGCATATTTCTAAATAAAGTAGGCCAAATGTACATGTGAAAAATGTGCAAAATGTGCTTCTGTATGGCTGCAGTGTGCATCTGAAATTTCTTAAAGGCTTTTTAGTCTTGCAAATATTGATAGATGACAAAAAAACATAATTGAAATGCTTGGTGCTTCAGTTTGTTCTGAAAGAACAGTGCATGAAACTAAAAACTTTCCACTGTGAATTACATTTACAGTATTGTGTAAGAGTTTCTTTTGCTGTAATTTTAAGACAAGCAGAACAGACCCAAACAGCCCAGTGAGAGCTGTGTCAGGTTTTTTAGACATTCTTTAGGCATAGAGCACCAGTCACTAACTTTATTCATTCAGACCTTAATTTTATTTGATACTATGATTTATTTGGTAAAATATTGTCACCTTTATTGACACCTTTAGGCAAGGCAGGGCAAGTTTATATATATATATATATATATATATATATATATAGCCCATTAGCATACACAGAGGTCATTCATATCATGCTTTACAATGATATAATAAAAAGAAAACTAAGCAATAAAAATCAGATTGCAGGAAAGAAGAGTGAAAAAAGTGCAGATAAGTAGAAATGTAAAAGAAATTAAGACAATAAAAAGTACATGATCAGGTTCGTGCTTAGGTTTGCACTTGGAGCCAGAGCATTATGTTCCCCTTGTGCTCGAGTCTTTTTTCTCTCTGTCTCTATTCTTTCTTTCTTTACTACTGGTTTAAAGAGGCAGAGGTTGTTCACGCAGCACAAATGAACATGTAATAAACTTCACTTGCAAGATCACCTCCAACATTTTGTGTGATGTACATTACATCATCTAAAATGCATGTTTTGTTCATAGTAGCAAACTTTTTTAAGCGTTGTGTTCTATTTATTCTGAAACCTAGTTCATTATATATGGCCATTTATGTTTAATCCTTAGTGTGGCATGGCTCGCTTTTGACTGGCTTTTCAGTGCCATGAACTTTGATTTAAGCAGATATTTGCATTTGAAAAGAAAAACAAATTGAGAAGAGGTGAATGAATGTTACTGCAGAAAGACAGATGTCTGAAGATTCACACCAGAAAAGACCACACACGTTCTATGTGGGGACATTACTTTTTTTTTTTCTTAACTTCACAAAAGAGATGCAAACAAATGTGACCTAGACACATGTAGTGTAGTTCTAATGAAGATGTATTAGATTTGCCTTTAGATTAGTGTAGTGTTCTGAAATCTAATAAAAACCCATAATGGACGAGGCCCATTTGTGAATAGAAGCAGTGGTCGGCCCTTGGAGCAGAGGGGGAGTTTTAATAAAAAAGGTGCATGTGTTGAAGGGTGTGTGTGTGTGTGTGTGTGTGTGAGAGAGAGAGAGAGAGAGAGAGAGAGAGAGAGAGAGTGTCATTCAAGCTAAATGTGTTTTCACACTTCTGCCTTCTGTTCTGTCATTAGGAGCACTTTAATTACTACACGCTGGACAGTGCGCTTGGCCACCTGGTCTTCTCTGTTAAATATGAAGTTATTGGGGACCAAGAACACCTTCGTCTGATGCTCAGGTTTGCTTTATCACCCCTCTATAGCCCATTTCCCCAGACCGGAGTCATACTCTCTTTTAATCCTGCCCAGCTTCTTCTTTGTGCACAGTAAACAACCAGTGAGCACTTTGACGATTCTCCTCTTAAACTTTGTGTACGTTGAGTGGATATAAGCATCTATTCTGAAAAGTATGAGTCACATCCGGACACAATAAAACCCCTCTCGATCACACACTTTCCCCATGAGATTACACGGACACCACGTCCACAGCACCCTCATTTCCGAATTAGACAACAGATGGACAATATAGGTCAGTGTGTGGGTGGAGAGAAAACTGCAGGACATTGCTGTCATCTTACCCATGTGACATAGTTACAGCAGCTGACAGCACAGTGACACCAACTCTAAATGAATGATGGGAAAAAATCCATTTCATTCAGTAATTACATCCATCAGTTGTTTTATTTTGTTTCCCTTAGTTATTTGTTCCTCTAACACACGCCAAGACAAAAATGCAAATAAACCCCCCGGGCTACAATTTCTGTGAATTTGCTAATGAATCTTCTCTTTTTATTCCAGAACCAAACTGAAAACGTATCACGACGTGATCCCAATATCATGTCTGACTGAATTCCCCAACATTGTCCAGATGGCGAAGGTGAGAGTGTAGCACCGGGCAGGGTGCTGTGGTCAGCGCTATTGTTTTCTGCCCTTGTAATTTATCATGATTCACTCTGAAAGACATGTCTGATAGATTTGCTCCCTGTGAGTCCCATCTCAGCAGCTTGGACAAAAGAGCCGCTAGCACTGCATTCACATTTAGTACAAACAGTAAGAACAAAAGAGAAAAATCAATCAGAGTCTGTTCTTTTTTCCTATTCCCAGCTGGTGTGTGAGGAGGTGAATGTGGATCGCTTTTTCCCGGTACTTTACCCAAAGGTACGCAAGGCTTCATCACACGTTTTTTTGGGGGTTTTTTTTCATCTTGCAATCAATATTCTGTCTTTGCATCATCTAGCTACAATGAAATGACATGCATAATTGAGAAACTGCTAATCCAGACTTCAATGATAACTTGTCCTTATTAATTAAGCCGTGACATTGGAGTCATTCGGCGGGGGATCAGAGGGGTAGATGAATGCCTCTCTCTCTTAGCATGCTGCAGTGTTGGCACTGATGGCTGAATTCTATCTGTTCTGTTCCACAGGCTTCTAGGCTTGTTGTCACTTTTGACGAACATGTCATCAGCAACAACTTCAAGTTTGGAATAATATATCAGAGGTTTGGACAGGTGGGTCCCACAGAAGTCTCTGTATCGTAAGAGTGTATCGTTGTCCTAATGTGACTCAGCATTTCAAGTCTTTTGTAGTCTGTTTCAAGTCATTGAGGCATCTATGTTCAAATAAAGGCTTTTTCAAATACTGTCCATGTGTATCTTCCACTCACAAACAGGCTTCCAAAACAAACAAAGGCACCACATGCGAAAAGTCCTCTTCCTTTATTGTACTACCTCTTCCAATTGAACAGTAGCAGGGCCATGACCATCACTTCTGCTCTCTTTTTATTAAAATCATAATGCTATTGTTAGCTGAGTGCCCAATTGAGTGGCTTGATGGCATAGGCCCAGCTCCTTGACCTTTAAGGTGGGAGGCAAGAGTAGCACAAGCAGTGGGCAGAGAAAGAGAGCAGTGGACAGAGGAATAAAGTGCTTGTGAGGGCTCTTAGGACCACCGCTAGCTGCATTAGCATGTCAGAGAAGCCCCTAGGAGAAAACCACACAAAAGGTCTGTTCCTCTCACAAACACATACACACAAAAGCACACACTCACACAAACACAGGGCTCTTGAATCTATCAAAAGACAAACACAAGCATAAATGACTGTCCAGCACCTATCATACCTTAAAAACACCCTTTCTATCTTTGTCCACCCCGCCCCAGCTCTCTTTTCCCATCCCATCCAGTGTCTTTAAATGAAAGACTGTGTTTATTCAGGAAAGCAATTAGCATTTTCATCAGGCTAATTAGCTCATAGGGAATAATAATGTCCTAGCTCAGTAGGTTTGCTAATATCAGAGTGGGTCAGGGTTTTTGTCATTGTTTGCTGATGCTAGGGTTCATTTAGCATTTGTTGAATTTTTATCTTTTTCAGTCATTTACCTCTATAATTATTGTAATTCATCATCTTGAAAACAAGAAAACTTCTATATTTGTTCACTAATTCAAATATTCATGTGAAGGCTCCATTGAACTTCAGGAGCCTTATTGCCAAGGACACCTAAATGCAAATGTTGTGATATATTTTTTTCGAGTGTAGACCTCAGAGGAGGAGCTGTTCGGGAATAATGAAGAAAGCCCTGCCTTAGTGGAGTTTTTGGAGTTTCTGGGACAGAAGATCGAACTCCATGACTTCAAAGGGTAAGAAACAGAACAGACAAAAACACCCATAAATTTCCCATCAGAAGTTTGGGGACCCCTGACTTTTAAAATGACACAAACTGAGCATGTCTTGATGTTGATTTGATTTGCAATTACTTAGATTTATATATACTAAACTACTAAACTGTTTAAGACTAACCAGATTTATCTTTAGAATAAGATTATACACCCTTGTTGTCCACACTCATCAGCACTCAGACATTTCAGGTGTTTAAATCTCTTCTGGGCCAAAGATTTTCAGTAGGTGCTTTTAACAGTAGTTTGGGGGAAAATTAAAAACGTATTAATGCAAAACATTCTCTTCATGTTGGCAGTGGTGGCCTAGTAGTTAGGACATTGCACTTGGGACCTAAAAGTCCTGAAGGTCACAGGTTCAATTTCTAGCCCGGGCACTACTGAGGTACCCTTGAGCAAGGTACCGTCCCGCTTCACATCTTGGAAGTCGCTTTGGATAAAAGCGTCAGCCAGATGAATAAAATGTAAATTTAAATGTCTTCATACCAAGAAAGACATTTTAGTGAATGTGGGATTGAATGTTGCATAATTAGAAATAATAGGTTTTATAATGTTGATTTCCATGATGTGTCTTTTCTAGTTTTCGTGGAGGTTTGGACGTGACACACGGACAGACAGGCACAGAGTCAATCTACCACAACTTCCATAACAAGGAGGTGATGTTCCATGTGTCCACTAAGCTTCCCTTCACAGAGGGAGACACACAGCAGGTACACATATCTTTCAGCAAACCTTAGATTCAACATAGGGTTAGACAATATGATGATACATGTTGTTATCATGATAAATAACATGACAGTGCCTTGTCTTGGGAATATAATGAGTGAAGTACTTTTTGAATTACAGAAAGCCTATAATGTCCAATAATCAGTGAACAGTGCACAAACAGTATTGTTGGATTTCAGCCCATTATGCAATTACCTTGTTTTATTAATTAATACACTTTATAAAAAGCAAAAAAGCAAAATCTTTGTGCTCATATTTTTTGCTGATGCATTTTGTCTGTCCCATTTTTTATTGCAAATTTCAGAAAACAATAATGATGTTTTATTTTTACTGTTGTGCCCACCCTTGTTTCAGCATTGCTGTTTGCCTCTCCATTAGCAGAGGAAATACTCTGTCTCTTACTTTTTGTAGGAGCAGAACGGTTTAATGGAAATCAATGAACAGTGATGGTGCATTTTTGCACTGCTCTCATTTAAGCTGTGGGATAAGCTGCTGTTAGTAGGTGCTGGCTAGATGAGGCAGGCATTAACGATGGTCCTCTCAGCCGGATGTCCTGCCTCCAGACATACTGCTGTTGCATCAGATGATTGTTGACATGCAGCACAAAGTGACCCTTATCCTTCTTCTTGTCTCTCAGTGCCAAAAGCTGTCTCTAGGGAGCAGTGTTTTTATAGTACACACTCCTAAGGGAATCGTTTTTTTTTTATGCAGACACACATAGGCACACAAGCAGCAGAGGCAGTTGGGGGTTGACTGGGATGAAAGAGTGCTCTCTAGGGCCTGACCTCTACATGATCAATATCGATTTTAGAGCTAAAAATTCTAGTAATCATTAACACCAGCCAATATGATTTAACTGGGTCAAATATTAAACATACCCCAATAGCCTTAGTTAAATTGTGTTTAACAGCTTGATATGACTGTTAGTTATCTAGTCCACATTTCACATTTCAGTTTTATTTTGTCACAATTCGTAAACTCTAAACAGCTGGAAATCACTTCCAATACTTTTTTTAAGAAGTTTTTTTGTCTCTGGTAAATAATAATTTTTTTTTCTATTTTTTCTCGATTTTCTTCATTCAGACATTTTTTGTGTTATATGTTGTTCCAGTGCTAAAGGTTTGAATGCTAGTGTTTTTGTTATTTTCACCATGATTGTGTTTGGTAGGGTCATAAAAGTCTAGTACAAGAGTACAAAAGCATTAAATTCTCAGATATACACATAAATCAATATTATAAGCTAACCAGTATATCGATTAGGCTGTGGTAAGAGAACTGTAACCCAGTTCTGTATGGGGAATGACATTCAGCTGTTTTTCCACGTATCCTGTCCAAAATTCACAGTTGGCATTATTCTTTCCAGCCATCTGTTTGAACTCTGGGATAGACTGCCACAACATTAGTAGTTACACAGCTGCATGAAACACACACACACACACACACGCATGTGCAAACACTCCTGTTTCACTCCCTTCTCAGCCATGTCACAAGTGACACATCATGAGACACTAGACGAGTCTGGGGCACATCAGATCACTAGTAGAATAAACAGATCAATTGTAAGTGACAAGTAAGAAGCAGTTTGTAGATTCAACTCATCACTTCAGTTCATTGCACTCTGTATTAAAGGAAAAAGTGCTATTTATTAATAAAAAACAAATAATTTGCAAATATTTTACTTACAATAAAACATATGAAAACATAATGAAAGTGCAACTTTAATGTTCCTTAAAAAATATTTGCTAATTTCATGTGCATTTATGAATTGTGGAACAATTTCAGAATAATGTTCCTCAACATAAAATTACGATGACGTTGAATATCTCATCTACAGGACAAAATAGGGGTCTAAATCACATGATTCAATCAGGTCCGATTATTTTAGCCAACGGTCCTATTTATTTTCGATACCTAAATTTGCAGTGATACAATTCGGTTCTATACAATTCGATTGATTAGGTTGTGTACTGGGGTCTACAGTCAGTATAAAATATGTGTGTTTCACACAATCTGCTACATTTCCATGAACTTACACATGCAAACAAACTTTAACTTTAAACTTTTATTATTAAAGGTCAAATACAGCAATCTACAGCAACTTTATTAGTACAAAACACTGCACACAATAAAAAAGAAGTCAGACTAGTTGGGAATGAACACATACATTTTTATCGAATTGTGCACTACTTTGATTGGTGCATTAATAGTTTGTTACACCCGTAGGACATAATGCGATTAAAAGATTCTGAATCTGGAGAATTCTCTGTCTGCAAGGGACAAGGCCTGTGATCTTCAAGCCCTCAGGTTAAAGCTGTATTATGCAAAGAAGAAGCCATATGTGAACATGGTCCAGAAACGCTGCCATTTTCTGTGGTCCAAAGCTCATTTAATCTGGACTGAAGCAAAGTGGAAAACTCTTAAATAGTCAGAAGAATCCAAATTTGAAATTTTTTTTAGAAAACAAGGCCACTGTGTCCTCTGTACTAAAGAAGAGAGGGTACATTCAGCTTGTTATTAGGGCTCAGTTCAAAAGCCTGTATCTCCGGTGGTATGGGGGTGCATTAGTGCCTATAAAATTGCCAGCTTGGACAGCTGGAAAGTCCCCATCAATGCTGATAGGTATATACAGGTTTTAGAGCAACATATGCTCCCATCCAGGTGATGTCTTTTTCATATTTCAGCAAGACAATGCTAAACCGCTTACTACACATGTTGCAACAGCATGGCTTTGTAGTAGAAGAATCAGGGTGCTGAGCTGGCCTGCCTGCAGTCTAGATCTTTCACCTATTGGAAACATTAGACACATTATGAAATTATTAATACAACATTTGCATTGTTTTGAATGTTTCAACATGTTTTTCTGTTCTTTGAAAACACGGAAAAAATTATACATTTGAGTTTGGTTCAAAAATTTACATTTGATATTATAGCAACACAGTCATTTGGAAACATTCGTTAAGCCTGACATAAAAACTACAACCAGGAATTTTGTGGTTTTGTACATTTTTACAACATCTGTCTGAATTCCACCTGTATTAGAAAAAGCAAACATATGGTGGGTGAGTTAATCCAGTAGTAAATGTTGAAAAAACAGCCAATGTAGTCTTGCAAAAAAAAAAACATGGGCATAACATTTTGTGGGTCATGAATTAAATTATATGAGTAACTTATATAAGCAAGTAAGTATGGCTAGGGGGATAAAAATGTAGAGGAACTTACAGATATATGTCCATTCACTCTCTCTCTTTCTGTTTTTCTCTATGTGGTTCTCTCTCTCTCTCTCTCTCTCTCTCTCTCTCTCTCTCTCATTCTCTCTAATGTAGCTGCAGAGAAAGAGGCATATAGGGAATGACATTGTAGCCATCGTGTTCCAAGAAGAGAACACTCCCTTTGTGCCAGACATGATTGCATCTAACTTCCTGCATGCCTACATCGTGGTGCAAGTGGAGAATGCCTGTTCTGACAACGTCCTGTACAAGGTAGATTGAACATCTGGAAACAAACTCCCTTTCATTGTATTGCTTCAGTGTGGATACGTTAGTTGTAACCCACTTTTCGCCTCCTGAATGGTTCCTTAGTTTGTAGCTCAAGAACAAATCCAGCATGGCAGTGACGGCAGTAATATTTTAAGAAAGTCAGAGGAAGCTGTGACATTGGATGTGACAGCAGCAGTGCATTAAAATTCATAACCAAAAAGCTGTAAGTTCAATTCCTTGTTAGGACAGTAGAGAAATAAGATGAAATATTAAAGACTTTTTTATTTCACCTTATTCTGTCATTGTGTCCTTCAGTAAACCCTGGCTGCAAGTTCAAGTTCCTGATTTTTGCTTAGAACTAGAAACCCGGAGCTCTTAAGTGGTGCAACTGTATTGGGCCTATCATTGGGAGCCTATCATAAGTTAGATCCCAGAGGTGCCGCATCTGGATGGCCTTCCCTCTCCCCCATGATTCAGTGCAATGTTTGCCAGCACAGGCATTTGATAGCTGATGTAGCTGAATTGGCATTTTGAGTTTTCTTCCAGGCTTCCTTGGTGACAATTTGTGGCTTCACGTGACTCAGAGGAATCACGTGCTAGTCTTTACCCTCCCAGTGTTGGTGGTATCATGTCATAGGGGGAGTCGTAGCTAGTGGGTAGCAAATTTCTGCAACAGAGACACCAAGTACTTTCACTGTAGGGGCAGGTTGAGGGGCAACCACAAATAGTTGTGCCTGGGGTTTAAGTTCAAATTGTTTTATATGACTGTTGTGACAAAATCACAAAATTGGGGGGAAGGAAAAACATTATTTACTTTAATGTGTATCAGTGTAAAAAGATTTTATTCAAAGTCATTGTGGACTTTTTCTGTTTGTCTATTCGTAATTAAAGGCTTGTGCAGTTAGTTGTGGCAGTGACAATACATTTCATTGTACAGGTGTCAGTGACTGCGAGAGATGATGTTCCATTTTTTGGACCAGCCCTACCTGACCCTGCCATTTTCAAGAAAGTAAGTTTACCAAATCCATGCTAAACTTTCAGTAAAAATGCAAGTGTGTTGCTTTTTTTCCATTCCTTTTGTTGCATTTTCCTAGCTCAGCATTAAACCAAAGTTTACTCTCTGATCTCAGTTCTCAGTTTATTTCTCCCTTTCTCTTTCCCTTAGGGACCAGAATTCCATGAGTTTCTTTTCACTAAGCTGATCAATGCTGAGTATGCTTGCTACAAAGCTGAGAAGTTTGCCAGACTGGAAGTGAGTTATGAAGCCTGAATGCAAAGTCTATTTTAACCATTTAATTTCAAGGCTACAAAGCAACTGTTTTTAATCTCTCTTAATCTTCTTTCATGTGTGATTTCTCTGTGCTGTTGCCACATTCATTTTGTTAAAGAATTTGATCTAACAAGGCGGAACAATGATGTTTGTTACTTTTTTTGTCACAGACTAACACATTACCACGATCACCCAGAAACCCTGGCACTGCATCCAGTAATACAGGCAGCATTGTGCTACTTTTATGTATATAAAATACATAAAATATAAAATATAATATAAAACAAAACGCTGTATTATAATAACAGTCTGACTGTTCTGGGTGCAGATTTTAATAAGTTAAAGAGGATAAAGCCAAAGTCTCTGAATTGTATTTCCAGTTATATGTTATGTAAGGTTCTGTAAGGTTCTACAGATTTAGGAACAGGGAGATTTGTATGAGTAAGACAATCATACAGTATTTATTAATTTCTGTGTCTAATGGCCTGTTCATTGTGCATGTCTGTGTGTTTGTGGGGTTAGGAACGCACACGGGGGGCGCTGCTGGAAACCTTGTATGAAGAGTTGCACATGAACAGTCAGGCCATAATGGGTCTTGTTGGCGATGAGGACAAACTGGAGAATGGAGGAGGAGGGAGCGGAGGCTTCTTTGAGTCATTTAAGGTAAACCCAGCATGGCCAGTGGGCAAGGCCACACAACTGTCTCCCTAAGTGCTCCTAATAATAATGTGGATTATGGGCACTGATTTATGGGTGGCTGGGTCTTTCTAAGTGCTTCTAATAATAATAATATGGTTACTTTACTTTGCTGCCTTTGTGTGGGCTCCCTGTGGTCTACGAAACCAATGCGGGTGTGCTTGCAGAAGTGTGCACTTCTTTCTCTTTTCATACACACTATTTTTAAAAACGTAGCTTGTGAGATTTTATGTGTCTTAGTCAGGCTGACTTTATTCGTGTCACAGTTTTGCTGTCAGGCAGGTTAGCGAGTCAGCCTTTTCCTGTGTAATGTGTAAATGCCAAGTACTGCTATCCTCCTTGTTAGTAACACATCCTCCAACAGGATAGAGACGCCAAGTCAGTCTTTATTACACCAACTGTTCAGCAGTGTATCAGCTCTCAACAAATCTTACAGTGCTGTAATGAGATCACTTGTTACTTTAATTACTGCTAATTACTCCTGTTGGCACACTAGGAAACAGTGATGTTAATGCTGATCGGCTGATGATAACAGTTGCACATCATTATGAATGAGTTCTTTATTCATATTTGCTGTTATGATACTCAGCATACATATTCAAATCAGGTCTGTCTATATTTCACCTAAAGCAAAAGAACTGATATTTTTAAGCAATGTTTATTATCAACCTGTGGGCCTAGGCCCCCCAAGAGGATAAGACTAGGAAGTTGTTGGCCATCAGTTCTTTTTCAAACAGTCGCTCGGTATTACGCTATGGGAAATGCCCTCAGCAGGATGGACCACTGAAGCACCAATGGCACCATGTCTGTCTGGAAGACAGACCAAATACTGCAGCAGTAAGGGAGCTCCACCTCCTCTGTCTATACCAATGTAGCTGTGTAATATGACATTCTCACACGCTTCCCCTTAAACACCACAGTTTCACAGCACTCTCTGTCACTTCGGGCCTCCTGTTTAACTGTACCCTGCCACCCTTTAAGGTGCCTCGCTCAAGGCAGAGGAACACTGAATCTGACTGCACTTTGCATCAACTAAGCTTGTCACTAAGCTTTAGCGGTAGAACCACTCTACTGTTTTCTCTGCTAGCAGCTGTCATGGCTTGCAAACATCTACAGATGGTTCTCACGTCAAGCATAGTACATCCCACTCTATAAAATGGCATCCAGTATGGAAACTAGCAAATGCATTGAGTCCCAACCCTGTCCCTTTGCCTACGGTACCTTTATCTCTGGCAAAGTCTCCTATCCGTTGTGCATCAGCTGCACAGGGGTCAGACAAGCACAACTGGCTCTGGCTAGCCCAGACAGCTGCTCTCACTGCCTGGCTATGCCCAGGAGGGTCAGGAAGAGACGTCTCTTTGTCGCTGCATCATTCAAGGAGGACTGCTCTCTCACATTCTCTATATTGGATAACGGGGTAGCTCTGCCACCCTCTCAGCCTGCTTCCCCTTATGATTGGGCAGAAATTATGGAGGCAGAAACCCTGATTGGCCCTCTCCTTTTGAGGACCCCAGCGAGCGTGAGGAGAAAGAGGAAAATGATGAAATACTTATATGTCTCCTTCAAGGGGAACCTGGCATCGATGACCAGGGCGCCATCCTCCCAGCACCCCAGCCAACTGGCTGTCACTGTGTGGAGTCACCATCCCCCATGGTCGATTATGACAACATCACCTGTCCTTACCCTCCTGGAAGCTCTGGAGTTGAGAGAGACCTCTTTGATGGAAAGAGGCTTTCTGCTCAAGTGCCCACTAACAAGTGTTTTTTGCCAGCTGCACCAGTGGGCATGGTGGAAATAAAGCGCTTTTGGGACAAGCCTTTCTCCCACTGTGCACCCATAATGGGCTATGCTTCCCTTGATATTGAGAGCATGGAGAAGCTTGGGCTATCTAACTCCCTTGAATCTAACTCACCTCCATCCCAAAAGGCGTACAGTTCTCTTCTCGGCTGGCCTGTCTCTTCCTGGCCTTATGTACCTGAAGATCTATACATCATCTGCTTTGGCCATCAGGGCTCTTAATGCGACCTCTCTCCTTATTGCTTACCAAGCAGAACTGCTGGAGGAGTTGGGCAAGCAGCTCAACACAGGTACCCCTAACTTTGTGTTACTGAAGGAAATCTTGATCATTACGGATCTTAATCTTCATACTTCAAGGATACGAGTAGGATTCAGAGCTGCGAGAGGTCCGTGGATCTCGCCTTGTTATGGTTTTGATGGTAAAATGGCTGGACAACATCTGCTTTCCGGTTCATTAGGGGGCACGGTGGCTGAGACCCACCATACATCCACATTTCCCATAATGAGATAGGTCCCTGGTTCTGAATGTGCTCGCCAGTGTGCCATTTGAGCCATTGGAGGAGACTGGATTGAAGTTTTGCTCAAGACTGCTTTATTGACAGCACTGACTTCGATTAAGAGGCTCAGTGAACTTTGCGTGCTATTGGTACGTCTTTCATGCATGAGTTTTAGTAATGGGGATTCCCGGATTTCCCTTTTGCTGAATCCTGCGTTTATTCTGAAGGTCAGGGACTTGGCTTATCATTGCTCAGCATTGGAGCTGACAGCTTTTCTCCCCTATTCTTTTTCTTTGGAGGAGGAGCCCAGTCTGTACTGTTTATGTTTCTGCACTATACATTTACACTGAGAGAATGGCCTCTTTTAAGAAGAGTAACCAGTTTTTTTGTGTTATGGGCCCCTTTACACAAGAGGCAAAGTATTTTAGCCCAGCGCTTATGGGCTCGCAACCTCCTAAGCGCTAATGAGCGCAAATTGTGCAGAGGGAATTGACTTCAATAAGCATGAAATCTAGGAGTTGGCCATATCAGCTCCCATAGCAAGATACTAAGCAAAGAGAACAGAAAGAGAAAGAGATACTGTTGTAACCATGGTTCACGGAGAACATGAGTGAGGTATCTCACCACACTTCCCTTCTTGCACTGGTACAGGGAAGAGCGCATGCAGTGAATGTCATATTACAGTGGAGGCAGGGCTCCCTTACCACTGCAATGTTTGGTCCATCTTGCAGACAGATGTGGTGTCATTGGTGCTTCCATGGTCCATCACGCCAAGGGTGTTTCCCAAAGTGAGCTACCTCACTCGTTCTCAGCAAACCATGATCACAACAGAAACTCTTTTTTTTTTTGCAAAGAGGATTTTAGCATTTAAGCAAACATGTAAAAACATCAAATTAAATATTGCATATATCTGTGTTATTTGCAAAAGTAAAACATCATATAATAATATATGTATAATATTAATGCCAAGTTCATTGACTGGTCTGGTTGCTAGCTGGTTATGCTTATGTTTAACGTTTTTCTTTTCAGTTACATGGAAATGAGAATAAAAACAAGTTGCAAGGCTGGGTTACAATATCTCACTCTGGAAAAAGAGACAATGCCAAATACATTTTGGCCTTAAGTTTTCCCTTTACTTCAGGAGTTTGTTAAACCTTATTTTTTAACCCTTAAGTATTGAGGTATTAAGCAGCTGCTGGAACTTAACCTGTACAAAACAACCACATTTAAATTGCTATTAGCCAAAAAATGACAATAAGTTATTTTTCCCAAATCATTCAGCTCTGCTACAGATCCAAATAAATATTGCTGTCACTTGGAGACTAAACGTAACAGTTATGCATCTAATTGTATCAAATAAATTTACACTGTTCACTCTGACATCCATCACTTTGTAGCTGCCGAACAACATCAGCTGCCTCATTAACTAAGTTGAGAAAATGATTGGGGCAGTTAAATCTACTTGTGGGCAGTAATTTTTGTATGCTTCAGATAGTTCATATAGTTCAGAGCCCAATAACTAACAGTGTATAGGAGCATTTTATGTTTTGAAAATAATCTTCATAACAAATTTATAATAAAATTGATATTAATAAAGTAAACATCCATGTAACAATTTCTATACCAACTTTCATACAACTGCTGTCATATGAAAAATGTCAGCAGCTTCAATTTACATTGTGTAAACATTTATGCAGTAGTGGTGGCCTAGTGGTTAGGACACTGCCTTTGCGACCTGAAGGTCGCAGGTTCGAGTCCTGGCCCGGGCACTACTGAGGTACCCTTGAGCAAGGTACCGTCCCACTACAC
>JBBPDA010000132.1:25963210-25988750 GCA_037974385.1 Arnoldichthys spilopterus
ACACACACACACACAATGAAGTGTATTTGTATATATGAACTTCCAAAATTACAATTTTAAATTAAATATACTCCAGGAGTCTAAAAATAGTTAATCAGCCAAGACCTTTTTGATGGCTGACATTACCTTCTTTTGTTTTGCACTGAAGATGTGAGGTCTTTGTTGTTGTTGTTGTTGTTGTAGCAAATTTTTGTTCCTGGTTTCTAAGTGTTCTATTTCAACTGCTTACATCTAAAGTCTATGTTAAACAGCTATATTCATCAAACATTTTCTTACCACAGCCCACAAAAATTTCATATTTATGGTGGCAAAACAGGTAAATATTTCTTTTATGGACAATCTCTGAATGTTCTGGAAAATTCGAAAAGATTTTTACCGTTTCAAAATATTCTAAATGTCTACTTAGCATTGAAAGTGAATGGAGAATGTTACATTTCAAAATGTTTTTGTCCAGAAGCAAAGCTTTTGTGGGACAACTGCCATTTTCAATTTATTTTAGGCATAAGGGGAAAACACAATTTGTGTCCAGGAACAAGAATAAAATAGAACTCCATTATGTGGTGATGATGACAACAACGACAACAACAACAACAACAACAACTGTTGTTGTAATAGTAACCAGTAATAAGTCAAAGATCTTCAGTGAACACTAGTTCCATTTACTTAGCAGAGTGTTCCGTGTTTCTCAATCATAGTACTTTCACTTCTACTTAACTCTTTTAGTGAGGACAGTTGGTTACAGATTGGACTTGCTGTTTAGGACTAAATAATAGAAGAACAGAGTATAAACAACTTCAGAAGTGAAGATTTTTCACTGTATTTCTATAAGCTACTTTATACTTTTTCAGAAAGGTACATTTACCTGAGTCATTATTTCCTTCAAGTCGGAATGCTGGCATTATGGGTTTAGCCTTCTGTACACACCACTATCCACAATTATGGTACAATTTATACTATGTCTTCATCTTTTTCTCAAATTGCAAGTAGCTAGCAGGGTAGATGTTGCAACAAGTTACAAAATGTGGGGAACCCCTGTTTTAACCCTGATCAGCAATGCTGCATGACCATAAGGATTGGATGTGATTTAAGTTGAATATGTGGGTTTGAAAAAGATTTCGGATAACATAAGCTTCCATTACTTTTTAGACACAAATAATACAACTTGTCTACAAAGACTGGCCTGAAAATAAAACAAGTATATATTTACTCATCCATATGTAAGGACAAACATCATGCACATGAACTTTTCTTTGCTCTTTTAAGGTAAAAGACATTATTGTAATACTTGAAACACTGCTATATACAAAACATATGCTTTACTCCTTAGTCCATAAAAGCTATGCTGCAAAAACAACCGGTTGTTTTCATAATGTAATAAAAACATGCGCACACACACACCTGCCTAATTAGCCTACAGCAGGTTAGTCTGGCCCTTCCATGTTGAACTTGAACAGATGAGCCATAAAAAGGGCGGAACATAGGTCATTTACATGTGAGTTATAAAGACACAGGCAGTGTGTTGAAGCCTAATGTTAAACTTCAAGTCAGGTTTCAGACAGAGCCAGTAAAAATATTTTTTATGTCTCTTTCAGTAACCTAATTAATAGGAATTTCTTTATTTTTCAGGGTCACAAGGTGGAAGGGGGCTGGTTTTTGCACTTCAGGAAAGTCCTGCCAGATATCCTTTTGCCTAGAACACTGCTTATTTGAATAATTAAGTGCATGTGTATAAATGTATGTAATTTGTTTTAAGCTTTTGGTTGTGTCCTTTACTCTTTTTTTTTCCACTGCTTTAGAGCTAGTAGTCTGCTTTTTTTCAGTATGGTCTATTTTAGGCCTCTCAGGCTTCCATACATACCTGGTCGCAGCTAATCTCACTACAAATGAAGACGTGAGTGATATTCATGAAATTTCTTGAAAATTCATGGAAATTTGGTCAATATACACAGATCAGTCATAACATTATGACCAGGGAAAGTGAACTGAATAAGTGAACAGTCAGTTTCTAAAGTTGTACCAAAAGTGATACAAGGAGGGACAACTGGTGAATCAGTGACAGGGTCATGGGCACACAAGGCTCACTATTGCATGTGGGGTGTGAAGGAGAGCCTGTGTTGTTCAATCCCACAGAAGAACTACTGTTTTTTTTTTTTTTAAAGTAAATACTGCCTCTGCTAGGTATCAGAACACACAGTGCACAACAGTCTGAGCTGTTTCAGCAGCATGAGGGACCTACTTAATATGAGGCAAGTGATGCTGATGTTTTGGCTGATTGGTGTATTTAAGCAATATATTTTTCATAGATATGACTACTATATCTATGATGTAATGCACATGTGCCCATCACATTGTGTTTTTTTTTTGGGCTCTACTCATAACATCCACAACTTGTGCAGTTTACTTAGGTTAAGAGTTCTTTCTGTAAGCATGCTTTGTCTGATTAAGGATTATAATACTGTATGTCATTTTAAGAGAAGGAAAGGTGTCTGGCTTATAAGACATTTAGCAGCGAGTCCCAGCACTCAGGAAGCACAGGATCATTAACTTTAATAATTCTTATTTATTTTATTAAAATATGCATGTTTTTCTCTTTTGTATCTCTCTTAGATTAAAGGTTCCTGGTCAGGGAAGAGTGGGAATGAGGAATCGGGGAACCCTTACAGTTATAACAGCATATTTAAAAACTGCTGTTCAGTGCTCTGTGGGCCAATGCCTCCTAGGTAAGTGTGCTTGGAAGGCAGCAATTTATATGAGTGCAATTTGTAGGAGTGCACTGCAGTCTGTAATTTCCATTTATAATCCTGTTTTGTACAGGCTTGCCAATTTATCGGAAATGCCTACCTCATAAGTACACTTTATAGGCTTATACCTGCTGAATGTAGCCCTGCACTTACCTTGTTCTAGTGGAAAGGGTAGGATCAGGTTTCATTTGGATTGTGGAACCTCAGCATTGCAGTGGCAGAATTGTGCCTGATACTTTTATACCATTGCCACACTTCCTACCATATCTGTCCATCACTGTCCAAAAGTAATGTTTGGGCATCGGTGGTGATTTCTTTCCTCAAAGAACTGGTGTGGGGCTGATGAGCTGGGCATAACCAATAGCAGTCTGACATTCTGTAACTTTATCCCCACAATGTGCACCTAAACAGTAGGTGTTTCTGATAAAATGGCCATAGGTTGGTAACTACAAAGTTCCTGTGCCACTGAACTTCCCCTTTTTTTGGTTTGTGAGCCCATCTGATTCAAATGCTGCTTCTTTTCTGTCCTAGTTTGATTGACAGAAGAGGGTTCATGCCCTCTGAGGACAACGCGGAGATCGACCCCACGGAAATCGAGCTGCCTGCTGCTAAAAATGACATCAACATGGTAGGACGTGTCCCCCCATCGGGTCATGCCAATGTCGCCCCTCCTCCTACCCTAAACTTTCATCAACCCACTCTTACCGTTCAGTCATTCTAAAGCCTGAATGTTCCCTTGCCTGCTCCACACCAAGCATCTCCACCTGTCTTGGATAAGCCAGAAGGGCCGGCCCTGTTGTTTCATGTGTTTTATAGCATAATGGTATGACCATTCCTCGAGTATATCAGTACTCGTGCTTAAAGTGCTGTCCAGGAACACAAGATGGATCTTGTAGGTGTAATGAGAGTTGTCTTGCAGAAACAGGGTGATATGACATTTACTGTAATGGTGTTTTGGGTGGGGTGGGTCCAACACGCTTCTCTTTTTAGGAACTACCACAAGGGTCTGATTTCAGCTGTGAAACTGGGTTGACTCGAAATCAGGTGACCCCCAGCATCCGAGCATGCGCATGCACATCAGTCCTGTAAAAAAGCAGAAATGATACTTGTCACTACCCTCTTGTGTCATACAGAACTCGCAGTAATGTGCACTCAACTGTTTCCTCTGTGTATCGTAAAAGCTAATTTTGTATCCTTGTTGGTTACTGTAAATGGAGATGTTGAAAGATCTGCCGGTGGCTTTCTTCAGCTATTAATTGTCCAATACTTGTGGTATTGTTACTAGTTTGATTAATGACTTGGTATGATGACAGTGTCATTTGTAAATTTTTATAACACATTGGAATGTTTGTTTCAAAGTCAGCACTGCTTTCATTTACATGTCAGTTCAGGGTTTTTTATTTTAACATGCTTTTAACAAGATGCTGCTTTTTTAGTCACGATTACTGTCTAAAGCAGGGGTGGGCAACTCCAGTCCAGTGCAGTTTAAATGTTCCTCTCCTCAAACACGTTCACTGAATATGGCATTTAAGAGGCAAGTGGCCTTGAACCAGGTGGGCTTGAGCAGGGAAATCACCAAACTGTGCTGGGTACTGGCCCTCCAGGACTGGAGTCGTCTACCCCTGGAGTGAAGTTAGAATCAGAACAATGTTTCTGATAACTTTGTTTACAGTTCAAACCAAGTGATGCTTTAAACATCCTGTTCTAGCCTCCGACCAAGTGCACTATTGAAACCTGGCTTGAAACTAAGTCAAGGTGTCTGCTGATTTCTTGAAACTGGCATATATGTATAATGTATTCGCTTTGTGCTTATGGATGGAGTAATGAAATGCACACCGGTGCCTTATGTTTTTGTGTGTGCGTGTGTGTAAGAATGAGTGTTGTATTTTACAGCCATACAGAAAAATCAGGCACTTTTACTTATGTTCTACCTATATCACACGTTCAAACATTTTGGTTTTTTTTGTCTGTCATGCCATATATATATTTTAATGTTAAATAAACTCTTTTGAACGTACACTATAGAATTTGTTCATGTAGATCTGTCCAGCAACTACTGATCTATTTTTTTTTTTTGTAAACTTGAAAAGTTAAAAGCAGTTATGATAAAACAGTACATTGTTTGGCTGAAGAATTGTTCATTCTTTTCAGAGCTCCAATAGTAATGTAATGTTTTTTTTTCACCTCTAAAAATATTTTTAAATCAACATCATGTCCAACCTGATTTCATTCAGTGCATCATTTTAGACTCATTGCATGTACATGGTATTTTTGTGCATATTATTTTTTTTATTCACCACCTATAACTAGATGATCGCTCTGAATGTCCTGGGGGTTTTCCTTTCACTCATCATTTTTGTTTGTCCTGTCATTATGTGATAAACCGCTTAGCAGATTTTAGTGTGCATTTTTATACTGGAACTTGCTGAACATACTGCTTTTAGACTTTTTCTGATCATAACCACCTCTGGGAAAATTACTATTGTAAAATTCATGTGTGTGTGATTCAACTGCCAGCTTTAATACGAGGTCTAATATGTTGCCAAACCTACTTTATTATAGTGGTTCTGCACACAGAATTCTTTTGGTTTTTCATTTTGTTCTGAGCAGTATAATACTGTTGGCATAAACAGAAACTTTGAAGTTGTGCTTGAAGTGTACTGGTCAGGGTTGGGATGATCAATTCTGAAAAACAATGACAAAAATCAGAAATCTGAAATCAGCTATTTTATAGCTTCATATAAACTGTACTTGGTGTGGGGGTCCATTGTGAGCTATTACCCTCTTCATTTATCTTTAAGTCACACTGCAAAAATGGTAACTCCAATTTTACAAGATGAAAATGAACTACTTCTGCCTTCTCCAGGCATCACACTAAGTAATTATTAAACTACATTTAAAAATGAAACAGTTTGACAGTTTTTGCAAAGTTTGTCACATTATAGCTCAAACATGGAGAGCTGACCTTAAAGCCTGACTCTAAATATTATTGGTAGAGCCTTTTAGCTTACATTATTTGCTAAAACCGACCACTTCTGTCAAGTTTTGTTCACGTTCTGAGTGCAAAAAATGCAGTACTGTAAAATATAGTGCAATTGGTTGGGCAGTGGTGGCCTAGTGGTTAGGATGCTGCCTTTGGAACCTGAAGGTCGCAGGTTCGTATCCTGGCCCGGGCACTACTGAGGTACCCTTGAGCAAGGTACCATCCCACTACACTGCTCCCCAGGCGCTGTTGGTAGCTGCCCGCTGCTCCATGTGTGCACGTGTGATGGGTTAAATGCAGAGATCACATTTCGTTGTGGTGCTTGAGTGTGTTCATTTCATTTAATGAAGACTGGACAAAGAGAAGCAGTTTAAAATGGCTTGAGTAAAATCTCTTCAGTTAAAGTACATTCAGGTGCAGAGTATCTCTAATAAACAAACAAACTTTTACCAAAGTGGCAACATGAACCAAGGTAAAACTGAAGATCACATAGTTACAATAAAGGACATTTTTTTGTACATATCCTCTTCAATGACATTGAAGGACTTGTGTGTCCTTGTAACTAGACTTGGAGTACAGTGCTTAATAACTATTCATTAGGACTGTGGTGAGCATGTCCTGATCTATCTTGTTCCATAGCCTTGGGTAGTGCCTAACACAACTCCCAGGATTCCTAGCTGGCCTTGCTGCATGTGCCTTTCCATTCAGTTGTATTCTTACTTATCTCTTATCTTTTCAGCACTGCATTCACTGCTGACTTTCTCCTCATCTCTAGCACCTGCAGGTGTCCTCGCTCAGGGTCTACCTTTCTAGTGGGCACTCAGACCAAGGTGTTTTCCCGCTTGCCTCATTACCCATGGCCCCAATGTTTCCCCTCTCGCCCCCGTCCCCAGCTCACAGTGTCTCCTTCCCATCTCTTTTTGACCCTTAGCGGGTGATCCGCAACAGGAGCCAATCTCTGGACGCCATGGGCTTCAATATCAGGAAGCACACAGTCTCCTCTAGTCACAGCAGCAGTTTTACGCACAACAACCTGCACTCACCAGAGACCCCCAAAATGCCCGGGATAGTAAGTAACCCCCAAAAGCAAATAATGACCCTCTCCTCCACCCCCATGCACCCTCACTCCCAATATGCTGCCCCTTGCCCATTCCACCTTTAGACACCTGCAGCATCACAAAGTGCGCTTCACACTGCGTAATCAGCCTACACAGACACGAATATTCACTTAAGTTCTACCACAGTGAACAAATCAACAGAATAATAACAATTAACCCTTAGAAGTCAAGAGTTAACACTTGGTTTGACAGAATTTCTGCAGTTGGGCTAGAAACTACAATTAAGTATCAAATATTGGTTTTGCTATCTAACTTAAAGAGCCCATATACATTTTCTCCACAAAAATTAACATTGTTAAAACCTCAATTCTCAGTCTGTATGGTCCATATATGGAGACTAAGGTGTATAAACAGCTTGTTTGGTATTCAGTGTTTATGTGATGTCACAAAATACAACATATTTACATCATTTCAAATGTTTAGCCTAGGGAAGCTTAGCTTCACACATTCACACTTAAATTACAAGGAGTGTTTTAGCCCAGACTGTTTTTTGAAAAGGGCACAATACAGAGCAGACAATCAGAACAGAGCTTACATATATCAGTCTTAAATGCACGATCACAAAAATAGCCTGTTTAATTTAAAGGATAATAAGAGGTTTAAAAATGCTCATTTAAACATGAATTATGACTGTTTTGATGCATAAACCCACACACAAGTGGACCACAGAGGAAAAATAAACCACATAAAAAATGTAAGATGTGGGACCTTTAACATAACTGCAGCTTCTAAGGGTTAATGTTTAATCTACAAATTACACACAAAAGGCCAGTTTAATATTTGTATTAATTTTTTAACATTACATTATAATGCTTTTGGCATCCACAATATGAGATTTGGTTTTTTTTCACTCACTCACTCACTAGAGCACCCTTTCTGGCCTTGCTCATGTAATCTAATAGTAACCTAGTTTAATTGTCCTTCTACTGTATGATAAGCATGTCTAATCAGAGAGGCAGGAGGGCAGTGCCTGTTTTATGCAATTTATATACGTAGAGCTCTTGGTGGGTGTATGTTATCCACTGTGATGTGAAAGTTGCACTGTATAGCAGACTACAATGTGCTGCATGTTACCTTGGGTTGAAGTTTTAATTTTGATTTTAATTTTGATTTTTAGAGCTTTACCTTAACATAACAGGTAATGACTTTATTGACCTACGCACGCTTTTCCTACAGATACATTGTTTTGTAGCTACATTTGCAAGATTTAGCCAATTTTGACAGAATTGACAAATCTCTTTAATTGTAATACGCAATCATTTTTTGTGAAAATACACAAATTATTCAAGCTGGAACACTGCAGTGTTTAATAAGAAAAATGCTATGGTACTAAGCTGGACTGTGTTGGATCTAAACCCAATAGACTAGAAAGGACAGTTTGTTTTTTTTTGATTGGCTTATTCGCACAAATTAAAGCATAGCCAATTTATCCTAAGATTGTGATGTGCCTTTCACACATACAAAGTTATAAGTTAAATGCATATATTTTGACAAAAACTGAGATTTTAGTCAGCATTCTTAAGCCTTGTTAACCCTCACAACAGTTGTTGTGATGAAACACATTTGTAGGTGGAGCAGAGATTATTTGTCAAGTTTTCATGTTATGTTGTCTCATTAAAAATGTCCATATCATTTTTGATCCACTATTTTTTTCCTCAATTTTTTTGAGGTGGATTTGGAAGTCTATCAAAATGAAGATGGATGCGAATGTGTTTGCTTCACTGTATTCCCTGAAGCATCAACCTTGTGTGTGTGTTTGTGTGCAGACTACCTCACAACATGCTGAGTGAGCTTTATATGTTTTGTGTGAGTGAGTGCTGGACATTTTTTGCTGTTACGCTGTTTTGTCCACAGACATGAGGTGCTGATGAGCTGTGCTTTGCTGTGTGTGGTGAGTATATACAAGTCAGGGATTTTTTTTTATCTCTCTTCAAAGGACAGTCGCTTTAATGGCACTTCTGCCAGCCATAGGGATTGTTACGGCTGGCAGAAACAGGGTGAATCACAGCAGTACCCTGTCTGACCAGGTTCTGTGTGTGCTTGGAGACCAGGCACCAGCTTTATCCACAGGGAAACATCCTGGATCAAATTACTGGAGTTCTGTTGTTTGGGTCACTGGCCCTACTGTGTTTTCCAGCCAACACTTTCAATGCTTTCAAATGTCATGTCAGTCATATTGATGCTTTGACCTTGGTAAAGGTTGAAGTTTCCATTGGGGTTTCTTTTTCTTCAGCTTGGTCACAGTCATGTTTACTTTGCACTGTGTAAGCCCATGGGAGTAAACATTTGCTTGGAATTCTGGGAAATCAACCTCTTGTATATGTCCTCTAAGAAAAAAAGAAAAACTGCTGTTATATAGAGGATGCAGGATATACCAGACCTTTGCAGTCTGTGTCAGTTAAAGTGGTTAAAGTCTATGTAACTAAAGTGTATTGTAATCTTAACCGATGATTAATTGTGCCAAGCTATATGTAACTGTGTGCACATATGTCTATGTTGTATTCAATACCTTGTCTGCAGTGTCCTGGTGTCTCTAACAATGTGCTGTGTGCTCCTCTACTCAACTCAGCTCTATGCTCTCTTGTCCCTCACAGGCTTTTGTACCCAACATGGCTCCTTGGTCTCCTCTCTCCTCATCTAGCTGCTGTGTTGTGATCATGATGGCCCTTTAACTGTTTAATCGTGCTTTTGAATGATCAAAACCGCCAGCTGGCCTATGTGGTTTTATAACATAACATAATCTGCTGCATGGCAACTCATGGTCTCTCCCTTCTCCCTCTCCCTCTTCCTCTCCCTCTCCCTCTCCCTCTCCCTCTCCCTCTCCCTCTCCCTCTCCCTCTCTCTCTGTGTGGCCCTCTGCAGTCATTGCTTGTCCCAGGGAAAAGTCCCAGTAAATACGGACGTCGCGGCAGTGCCATAGGGATAGGAACGATAGAAGAGGTTCATGTATAACTCTCACTTTCTCTTCTCTTACTCTGCATTACTGGCTCTCACCGCATGACCTACACTCATTCATAGAGCACTGCACGCCAGTACCTCTGTATTCCTCTGTATAGGTAGATATAACATCATTCTCCTTGTTCAAGTCACTAATACCACACAAAAGCAAAAGAGTAGTTTAAACTCACCAGAGAAAAAAATTCACCATTTTTTGTTTCCTTTCTAATATTCTGTTACATTCTCTTCCCTTAATAACAGCATCACTGTTGTCCAGAAGGGATTACACCAATCTCTTGACTTTCTGTCCATTTTAGTCTACTCTTTCACAAGAACAAGTTCCATCATATCTGGTGAACCAGTTGCACACAGACACCCTTCAGCTGTCAGTGAAATGTGTTCTGCTTAGACATGAGAAGCATAATTAGTGCAAGAGTGGGCTAAAAGGAACGGGAACTGAATAGACTAGTGTTATTCTTACCTGACAGGATTGGGACGGTCATTAAGGGATAGGTACAGACAGTAAGAAGTTATGCATGTAACTAAATTTTCTTAGTTTGGCCTTGTTTTAGAAATAGGAATGGGATGATTGCTAAGTTTGCTGATGGTCGTCTATAAAAACTCCTATGATTACTATGTTCAACATGTTATGTTGTGATAATCAGATGTTTTAAATTCAGCAAATGTACAATTTCCCTTTGTAAAAGTCACGTTAAAGTAAATTACCTACTGCTACAGGACAATGCTTTCAAATTGTTGCAGACATTGAACAGTAAATGCCGATGGTTTCATTTTTATTTAAAGTGTAATTTTCTTAATAATATTTATAATAATATAATGTTAATTTTATTTAACTTACTACAACCAAATCATAAACCTGGCATTATTAGGAAACACACAAGGTTCAATAAGTCTATTAATGTAGTATCTGTGGTGATTATTTGGTGCTTTTTTGCCAAGAAAATGTTGAAAATGTATTTATTATATTGAATAAATAATTAATTTTAATGTCATATATTAATAATTTTTTAATACTTGCATGATCATTTTTTGATACCATGAATTTTAATTAACATCCCATAGCTGCCCATTGTCAGGATTCTTTTCCTGTTCTTTTTAGACTTGTATGTTGCCTACAGACACCATTTGCTGCCTGAAACTCATGATGTAGTCTCTTACTACTAATGCATGACTTATTGATGAAGGGGCACCAGTATGTTGTGCATTCAGAGCCCTACTGCACTCACACCACTCAGCTCTTAACTCATTGTCATGCCCTTGCACTCATACTATAGACCCATTCAAGGTCTCTCTGTCTTCTTTAAAATATATCATTCAAAGGAAAAATCATGTCATAGTATTTATGCTCCTTTTCATGCAGCACCCTCCATGTTGCTTTTCATATTCATGCTTTTCACTGATTTGCCACATTCCTAATGTCTCCCACCATGTCTGCTGTGGTATGTAAAGTTCAATGTATTCCTTTGCTCTTGTCTGCTAATTGTATTGTATTTATCATCTGATAACATATAAACATGAAGGGTGGGGTGAAGGGGAACAGCAATTGAACACAGTTCTCCCCAAAGCTTTTGAAGTCATTCAAGATAAAAGGCTGTTTCAAGTTATATTTTAGAAGCTGTAAAGTGGGAGCAGCAAAGCCCCTAGTGCGCAGACAGAGAGAACAAAGCGGCCACAGTGAAAGCACAACTCACTGAAGCCCACGAGTCGAGCCTCTGTCTTTCATCTCGTAGTCTTACATGAGGCCTGTCGCTGCAGTTTGAGCCTGTAGCCCCGGAAAGCACAATTTAGCGAGGTGCATGCTGGTCCAGCGGCAGATCAATAGCTTTCATTCTCCCAGAGACGTCTGGATGTGAGAGTGCATCCCATTGTGATAACAGTGTGAAATCGAAGACGAATCAGCACAAAACAGCCATAAAAAGCCAAAGGCATCATTCACCGAGATCTTCCTCATTTTTTCTCAAATTTGTTCTTGTAAAAAAAGTGTCAGATTCATAACGAGTAATTTTGCTTAAACCAGTCGGAATTCAAATGTGCGTAACTGTGCTCTTCAGTGTGCATAGAATCTGTTTTTACCTAAGAACAAAAAACCGCATAAGAAAGCAATTGTAAATGTCCAAACCTTTATGAAACTGGGTTTTAAGATTTAAGATGGTTCTCATGTAGGATAACAAGCCTAAAAAGTAAATTCATATTACATGTTATGAACAGACTGACATTAGGGCTGCCAGAAATTAAATTTAGATTTCCTTCTTTTTTGTCAAATATTACAAAATATAAAAAATGTATGCACATTATTTTTTAGATGCACACAGAATAATTAAGATGTAAAACACAAAGACAAAACTATTCAATTTTTAACATTTTCTGCATTCAGATATGCATTTTTTCCTTGCATTGAGCCAATTCAATAATTCAGTGGGCATTAATTTTAATTTAAGCAATATACAGACAACAGACCTGTATGTAACAGAACGGATGTTTAAACCATCATATCCTTTAGTACAGAGGTTTTCATTCCTGAACTGCATAGGTTAGTGTTCTTCCAGCTCTAACAAACCAGCTCAAATCAAGAACGGCTTAAGCCTTAATTAATCTCTTATTAATTAATCCAGTGGAAAAAAACAACAGGCATTTCTGCCATTTGACGCACTCTTCTTCATTAATGATGAATTTCCCAGAGCCAGTTTCACTTTTATTTTTATATATGAACAACATCTAAAACTGTGAAAAATGTTTAGACTGTTTTGTGTGTGCCAACAAGCAAACATAAATGAGAATATACCTCACGCTGTCGTAGCCTTTTATCATTCATGCTAGGGTTACTTCAGGACTAGGGTTAAGAGCCACCCCTGATTTAATAATATAGGACCTGGGAGGGTGACAGATCAGATGATTTGTGATTTAAATCTCATTGACATTGTCTTTCTGTTGTAGTCTCTGATAATACCTGGGAAAAGCCCAACCAGGAAAAAGTCTGGCCCATTCAGCTCTCGCAGGAGCAGTGCCATTGGCATCGAAAACATCCAGGAGGTGCAGGAAAAGAGGTGAGGAACTGAATGGCCCCTCAGGAGGCTGAGTCATAGAGTAGTACAATCTTAAATGTCACAGGTCATGGTATAAGTGAAGACTTATCAGCCTCAAGACTGGTGTTTACCATGATGTATGTGGGAACACAGCGTTGTGTTTATGTGGATCTGTTTATCTTTGTATTTGTACATTTTCAGGACAAAAGAATCTACTTTGGAAAACCTGAGTGAAGTTGTGTCAGTATCAATAAACCTAGAAAATTCTTATTACATATATGTCCTGATATTGTATAAAAACAAGCCGGTATATGTGTGTGTGAATGATTTTTTTCTTGTACAAGGAGGGGTAAAAAACAGGAAAACTACCTTATTTTGTGTCATTTCATTTCATTGGTAAAGGATTGCAGCACTGTTGTCTGAAGACCGGACAGTGCTGTGTTTGTCTCTGCCCACCGTCAGTCTCAGGAATGGCAGGATCATCATGGATTCCTCCAAGTACAGATACCACATTAGAATGTCTCCTCCCTAACTAAAGAACAGCCTGGCCTGTTAGATAACACAGAAGTGCATCTATAGACAAAGGCTAGAAAGGATAGATGGCATGTGATAAACATATGAGAGGTAACACTGGCGATTCTATATATATATATATATATATATATATAATCACCAGTGTTACCTCTCATTTGTTTATGCCAGGATTTTTACTTAACTGGCCACATTAACATAATACAAGCTTCAGAAAAGGCTGATTTATTCTTCTGTGAAAATGCAAAAAACCTGTGTAACACTACTATACACTACTATAAGAGTCCGGGTAAATGCATTTGTGGAGTTTTGCAACAAGCAAACACTGCTTGGCTCTCCAGTTGCATCGGAGGCAGGACAGTATGATAATATAAATGGAATGACACCTGATGTAGCTTGAGAATTGATTGGCAAATAATAAGAGATTTACCAACATTTTTATTACCTTCAAAGTATTAAAAAACAGTGATTCGGAAATGAATGCCCAGAGAGAAAATGTAGAATATAGAATGTTTTCTATATATTATGGCTTGGACACTAGTGCACGCATTCATTTTACATTTAAGCATGTTGGCAGATACCTAAAGTGTCTATGATGTCCACAAATGTTCAGGATACACAGATGCACAGTTATAAATCAGCCTTAACTTGTATGGTTTTTGCACTGCAAGTAACATTCTACAACAATTACTACAAGTAATTCAATGATTAAAGAACAGATGAAATGTTGCTCAAAGAGGCAATACCTCTAATAATAAGAATTCCAAGATTGAGACTTATATGTGTAAGCTGCATCTCTGTGACTTTTAGATTTATCTAAAACATAAATCTTTCACTTACATTGATATGCTGTTCTGGAATTCTTATTGTTCAGTAGGGATCAGCATGCTAATTCCAAACAGAGATAGTTTCCCTCACTACTAACTAGCTGTAGTCAGCAGCTCGGGCTTCTCTGACCATAAACAGAGTGGAGTTTGAAAGAGAAAGCATGTGCTGCCCTCTTATGGTCAGTGTGTTTATGTGCCGCAGCAGAGAGTGTTCTCCCAGCATACAGAAAACTCCAGACAGTGGCCATGCCTCCCAGGAACCAAAGTCGGAAAACTCATCAAATCAGAGCTCACCTGAGGTCCTCGCTACTAAGAACAAGTAAGCAAGCTGACCTTGTTAACTGAGAAAGTTTGACTGTTTCTTAGTTTCTCTTTTTAGGATAAATTGAGTCAAAGACATGACAATATTATAGAAAATTGAAAACAGGGTTTTGTGGTTTAAAGCAAACCCACCAAAAACAACATGTGTTTGTTTGTATATAGCTCAGCCATGTGCTGCAGGGCCCCTTCTATCCCTGAAGCTCATGACTTGTCACGCTCATCCTCAAATGCCAGTAGCTTTGCCAGTGTGGTGGAGGAGAATGAGACCGAGGCCACTGAGGACTATGACACGGGCATGGTGAGAGCAACACAGACCCATAAGCTTCTGCTCAAACCATCACAAACATATTTTATTCAAAATATTGGGAATGAGATTATTAGTTAGAACATACTGTCACAAATTAAATTCAGTTGTGGACTGAGTGTATGTTACATCCCTGCTTTAGTGTGTGTATTTATGGGTCTACAATACTAGTAGCCTAACTCATAGGCTAGTCAAAGATGTTACTGACTACAAAATGTATTCTATAGTTTTAGCAAAATCCAAACCTTTATACAAATCCTTATACAATTCTTAAATATTGTTGGAAACATGGCATGTAATCACATTTTTGTTACACCTGCAATTTTTGGTTTATGCAAATAAGTTCCATAAATTACCACTTAATTTATAGGACAGAGAGGATGTATCAGTATAGAGGCTAAGAGCCTTCACATTGATGTGTGTAGAATGACACCATCAGCTATATTTTGGTCTTTAATATCTATGGTTCCAGCACACTTGGTTTCAATACTCAGATGCCCCAAAGGACGCGATTAACTGGATCAGGTGTTTTAGATTGCAGAACTGAATTCTGCAGGATAGTCAACCAGCAGAACTATGCTCACACTGTACTAATGTAAAATATATACTTTTGGTGTCAGTTTTGGACTACTGTACACTGCACTGTGGATTGTAGGCTTAATCTGGGTCTGAGAAACTGATCTTGAATCTTTTAAATATGAGTTTCTAATAAGTTTCTAAGACTGTGTACATGTGTGCTTCTCTCTATAGGAAAGTTTGTCATCAGCAGGGACCCCACACAAGCGGGACTCGTTCACTTATTGCACTTGGCTGGAGGACAACATGAGCAGTGTCAGCACCACCAGCAGGGGGAGCTCTCCTGGTAAATTAGAAACAATACAGGAGCTTAAATTCTGTTACCCCAGCAACAGAATGAGCCAGTGTCAATAAGAATTTTTAGAGTGAATTTGACTGTAGCTGTAACTACAATAAGAGATATGTGAAGTGTGAAGAGTCAGTGCGAAACTTTTGTACTCTAACTACAGGCAGAACTCTGCAGCCAGAGAGTGGAAAGAGCCAAGAACAGAACCGGGCAGACATCCGCATCAAACTGGACCGACCACACAACCACAAATCTACATCGGTGAGACATCACTTCCAATCTCTGTTTGCTAAAAAAATCTGTTTGCATTTTGCATACAAGGTGCATTGCTTTGTAAAGATGTCGTTTGTGGAGTTGCGTCTGCAGTTAGATAATAATCCTTAAGCACAAAAAATTGTTAAGGAGTAGACGCATGCTTATCTAAAGTGTTGGATAGTGTCTTGTATGACTAAGAAATGGTGTCTCTTTTTAACCTGTTTTTACTTGTGCAGGACTGCTAGCCTCTCTTGTCTGGTTGCCTCATGGATTTCCATCAACAGGTCAGCTTTCCTTCAACAGTGCCTCTCTTGTAAAATTGAGGATGGTGTAGTGTAACAACTTCAGTACAATGCTGAAAATCAAAAAAGGCATTGAAAAACCAAACTTTGTAGTGCATAATTCTTCAGGATATTTACTCAAAGTTTAATTAAGTCTATGTAAAGTCAGATAAAAAGGACAAAACTAAACATCTGATCATTGCCCCTTGTTCAAAGCTGTTCTTTATGCTCAAAATTCCCCAAACAATAGTGAAAGTGAGTGATAATTTGTCATTGTGAACACACCACAATGGAATGTGACCCTGCATTTAACCCATTCATGTAGGAACACTGGGCAGCACCCAGAGAGCAGTGCCTGGGGATGGTACATTGCTCATGGGTACCTCAGTTGTACATGTACTGGCCTGGGATTAAAAAAGACCAACCTTCAGGTCACAGGGGCAACACCCTAACCACTGCCCCCTTTAGAACTTTTAGCACTGCTTCCAATAGCACTTCAACATCAAAGTTAAGAACATAATAGTTATGTAAAGTATTTAGTCGTTTTTAATTAATTTTATTATTAATTAATTTTCTGGGTTTTTTTTCCTTTTTATATCAAAATAGCATTCCCATTAAAAATCGCCCCCTCAGAGAGATGAGGAGAGCTTGGGTTTACGTCATGACTGCTGAGGAAGATGATGATGAAGATAACTGCAGCCTGCCAACAGAGTGACGGATGACAGGACCATGTTCATGTGACCATGCTCTCCCGGGTGGTCCAGTGCAGTGGTGAGAGAGGAAGAGAGAGAGAGTGTACAGGCTGCATGAAGAGACTTCATTTGCACTGCACCACTTTCCTTTTCAGTGTCTCTTCTCTCTCTTGGTCCCCACACAGCCTCAGTGTAGACTCTTTTTGTTCTGTTGTCTGAAGCGCTTTTAGTCCATGCACTAAATCATTGTGGGCTTTGTGCCTATGTAGGAAAGATTGCTACCTGTTTATTGTCTCGGTGAATGGCTTCATTAATGGATTGCGCAGGGTCCTAAAGCTGCATTGTGTTGAACTCCCTGGACTCCTAGAAATGAAATATTTCCACTGTCTTAAGCAGAAGCTTTTTCAGTACTTCAACAAGGACCAACCAGACAAAGCTGCCTGACATGTTTCTGAGGCTTTTGGCATGGGCATGTTGTTTTTCCTTTTTTTCTGTTTTTTTTTCTTCTTTTTTTTAAATTTGCTTGTAGATGATCACTGATTTTAATAATATTGTTTAAATCATTTAAATCATAAATCCCAGTATAGAAAAAGAGTATTCAGATGAAGAAATTTAATATATATATATATATATATATATATAATTTTTGCAGATTTTGTTTCAAACAACCCAGCAACGCTGAACAAATGCAGATGTCTCATATATGTCCAACTACAGTTATGTTGAATTGCTAGAAATATGGAGTGAATATTTTTTCAATAGAAATTGCTACAGAGACTTCACTTGCAAATGCCTTGCCTTAACCGTCAAACAGGTGAATTATGCCATGTTTGTATTGCACGACGGTGTTCATCTACCACCGAGTGTGACTAACTGTATGTTTTGAGCTTTGATGTTGCAATATGTATTTTGCCTTGAACTCAGAAATTGGCTTCTTGGTTTGTCACAGGTTGTGCCCATCATGTCAGGGTCTTGGTTTCAGTCCTTAGTGATACATGGTCCTCTATTTGAGTCCCTGTTCTTGCTCTGCAAAGGAAAATCTTTTTAACTCTGTTCATCAAACACAACTTATCATCAGTTCTATATTAGACTTGGCATGAATCTTGCTCACTTGAGCATGAGCTACTGTCTTGCTTATTTCCCGTTCTGGGTTTGGACAAATGTCCAGCGGATCTGTGAAGATTGTAATTTTTAGATATGGAGGTTGAATGTGTGCCTAATGTCTTTATCTTCAGACCCTCCTTGACAGACTTCCATGCCACAGATGAAATTGCCAGGAAGTACACTCACTGTCGCAACTTAAGAAAAGGTACTGTAAAATATTTGTCGGGGTGTTTTTTTGGACATAAAGCTTAGCCTCTGTAATCAGTGTAAGCATAAATATAGACTCAGAGTTACACTGTAAATAGGGATCTTTTCATTCAAAAATATTTAAATATTTAGTTTTGTAGTCAAGAACCCTGTTTGGCCTAAGTCCAGAAAATTGACACAAGCTTTTAAACCTCAGTAATGCCAAAATCAGTTGTGTGCCCTTATTGAAGTGGAGATGAGTAGATCACTGAAAACAACTAGCACTAAGCGGTCCAGTGTACATGGTTTGGAGTTGCCTTACTGTAAGAAATGTCAATGATCAATGAAGGTGTAAACTATCTGTCGATATGAATGTTAACATTGAGTTCATGTTAGAATACATGTGTTTATTGTGAAAAAATGAAGGTTTTAATGAAATGCCTTTGCACTGTTTTTAGTTGTCCCTATGGTCAGAACTTTCTAAATTATCCTCACTGCTAATTATGAAGGCTCAAATGCACAGGTTTAAGGTTTATAAGAGGGCTTCGAATCTATCCTGGTTTGACATGTAAGTCATCGCCATCTGTGAGACATGATGGAACTGAGGATAATGCAGCATTTTTTGCTATTCATGCAAATTACAAACTCAGATTGAAATCTAGTGTATAAAGGGAAACGGTTTGCTAAGGAAGCCTAAATTAAATTGCTGTTGTCAGCCCAGCTTAGCGCTTTTGTGCCCCTCTGTGGTAAGTCGTGGTCCTTTTATTCCTCAAGCGTCCATATTGTTGCGTGAGTGCAAAATCAAATTCGATGCCAAAAAAAAGCACGGAATAAGTGCTGCTCTAAACAGGGTATGAATCGTGCATTGCTATATGCTCCTCTCAAATGACTGTACATGTGACCTGTTCATGCTTTTGTGAGGTCATCCCTGTAAATACAGCTGTTTTGTACATATGCCTACTGTCCAGAATAAGACTTAATAAAGAGACTTGGGTGTAATGTACCTTTGGGGTTTGGTGGTCTGATCTGTACACTGATCTGTCTGTTTGTATCCATTAACACCTAGAACATGTTGTTCTGACTTTGTGGGGGTGTTTGCTGCCAAGACCATACAAACAGTGTGATTCCAGTTTAACGGGGCATTCTGGCCTAAAATTAGCGCTTGGTGCTATTTGTCATGTAATAATTGTGCAGCATTGCATCACTCAGCCTTATTATTGTGAGAGACACCCCCACCCCCCCAATGTCCATAAAGACATCTACTGATGCACTGCTCATATAAAGGCCAATAAAAACTAACTTATTTAACTCTTCAGGTTCTTTCTGCATGAACCAGCTAACACTCATGTGTAGTTTTTCATCTTTAGTTTGTCATCATCAGGACACATCACCAGGGGGTTTTCCTGATATTTAAGCTGGAAATTTGGACTATAGTGGCATCCCTGTAGGAGGGGGAATAGGCATGTTTAACAAATGTTCCATTTTTAATTTTGCCCTGAGATACAAATGCACATACGGGTTACACTTGAGCCATGACACTTAAAGGCCAACTGACATCATTTTAATGCATTTTCCTGCTTATATGCTACTGAGAGATTAGTGAAAAATGTTTTGGAGAATTCCTTTAATAATTTCCATGTGTTCTCATTCTGCTCATAGACTGACAAACATTGTGAACATAGTTCATTCAAAAAAAGTCCAGGCAATTTTCTTACTGGTTATAGTGTTATGTGCATATATCCTGATGCAACACTAGAGGGAGCTACATTGTTAAAGTGTCTACAAGTACAGTTCTGCGAAAGTGTTCTTCACTGAAATAAGCTCTTACCAAGTAGCTGCTTTTCATAAATGAAGATGTTGACTGAACATACAGTGTAAGGAAAGAAACGTGGACAAACGTACAGAATCTACCAAACGTGGACAGACTATATTCTGAGTTTAAATAAAGGTTGTACTCCAGTTGTAAAACAACGTGAAGTACACTGTAGTTCTTAGAAATAGAGAAGGCAGTACTTAGTAAACAACAGAACTGTATAGAGTTCAACACAGTGTCCATTACTGTAGCCATGTGTGCTAGGAAGATGTAGGTCAGTGTTAAGCCATGTGACAGCCCCCCTATCTGTTGACCCAGTATATAGCAGTAATTTGAGTTCACGCAAGAGTTCAACATTGGATATGTATGTAAAATACAGCTGCAGGACAGTGCAAAGTGTAACAAACAGCAGCATTTTCTGTGCACAAGACTCTAGCATAACTATAGTAAAAGAAATCTGACAAACAAACTAAGACTTTCTGCAGTTTAGCTCTCAAAATTATTCCATTCTGATTTTTCAGAACCGATTCAACATCATATAATCTCTTATATTCTCCACACTTCAGCTCAATTCAGTTACTTTGGTGCTTAATATTTGTGAAAATACAGTGAATACATGTGACTTAGAAAATAATATTCATTACACTAATACTATACAAGAACAATATAGTTATTGTATATAGTATTATTATTATTATCATAATAAATTACACATTTAACATACTGAGCTTTAAAGATTTAAAGCACATTCTTCTATTGAAAATTATAACCTCTGCCTTCAGATTGAGGCACTGTGTTGCAGACATGCTTTTAACACCCCTGATAAGACTGTTAGGAATGTTTTAAGCCCATTCTCCTACATCCTGCAGTGCCGATGAGTTTTGATTAATATCACCATGAAACTGGGCTGCGTGACAGCTGGGGGAGTATATGAGGGAGTATATGAGGACATGCTGGTTTGCTGTCAGGCACAGCTGGACAGGTGTGAGGGTGGTTATGAATCAGTATTGGACCAAAAGCTTTCCCAACAGTTTTTTGCAAGTGGAGTCTGAGCTCCAGTTCCTGTCTGTAAAAGCAGTGGCTAGTGCCCGGGCTGTCGACACTGCTCTGGTGACAAGAGCTGATGACAGTTGAGTGCACAAAAGAGAGAAAATGAAACTGCATGTCTGAGTTTTATTGAGCTCCACAGGGTTTAAATGCACGGCAGCAGTGCAGAAAAAAAGGGAAAGGGTCTTTGAACTGCAACTATTAAAGTCAAATGGAGCACAAACTTTTGCTTTGTTGTGGATGTAAAAGTGGTTTCCATGGCAATGGCAGAGAGAGATTTGCCGTTTAGGGTTTCTGCATATGCCCTGTATGTTCAGATTATTAATAAACAATTTTGTGAAAAGGTGCAAATTCTTTTCCATTCTGTAGCAGTCAGTTTTTGAAGTTGATGTGCTGGAACCAAGAAAAATGCGCATGCCTAAGGATATGAGCCACTTTGACAAAGGCCTTATTGTGATGGCTAGGTGAGTATTTAGTACCTACTAAAACTGATCCTAGGAAGGACAACAGTTGAACTGGAGACAGGGAACCCAATGCTCATTGATGCATGTGGGGAGTGAAGGCTAGCCTGTGTGATCCAATCCCAAAAACAAGCCCAAATTGTTAATGCTGTCTATGATAGAAAGGTGTCAGAACACACCAATATCAGAGCTGTTTTGACTGCATGAGGGGGACCTACACAATATTAGGCAGGTGGTCATAATGTTATGGCTAATCAGTGAATAAGTAGCAACCTCTTTGAACTTTCTCAAATTTTCTTTTGGACTGCTGTAGCCTCCTCTGGTATGTTTGTAATGTAAGCGTGCATAGTGGAAAAAAAGCATTTCAGGGCATGTCACATGCTAACACATATTTTTCATGTGTTCACTCGTGTTTTTTAAAATCTTCACAAGTGAAATATATGTGACTTTTCTGTAAGGGCCTTTTCTGTAAGAGAGTATGTGCTATTCACACATTAAATCTTAACCTATATTCATCTTGTTACCACTGCTAGCATGATGCAGCCTGTCTGCTAGCATATGATTCCCTATGTTATGCTAGCTATATTTCATATTTTTTTTATTTGTTAATCAATGTTGTGTCATAATCATGGTCAATGAAGCTGCGGTGTTACAATAATATTTCCAAGCCACAGCGTAGGTCCCGCATATCTACTGTTATGGGTAAAGGCAAGGTCAGAGCCTAGCCATTACCATGGAGATTACCAATGCAATAATACCAAAGAATTCAGCATGTCATTGACTCCAATATTTGTGCATTGTATGCATTCCAGTATGACATAACATCCTTCTTATGTCATACATATCCTCTGTATGTTTCTGAACTCACTGCTGCCCTAATGCGCTGCTATTACATATGGAAGTAATGTTCTTTCACTGGTTTCCATCAAGTTTGTCTTAAGTTGAGCTGTCACTTTTGATTATATCAGTAGTCGAATAATTTACCAATTGTTTTGACAGTCGAGTAATAAAATCCAAGCTGTAAAATATAAACTTAACTGCACAAGATTTCAAAATATTACATATAAGACACAATATTGTCTTACACTTTGAGAGTTCAGTAAGAATTTTTTTTTTTTATTGAGAAATTCTGATGAACCCAGTTGTAAGCTTCACTTCTATGTTGAATATGATGCTCAAATGTAAGGTTCACATTGTTCGATCAATGCTCTATGCCCTGAGGAGCAATGTGTGTCTCATAGCTGGACAGAGAATGTTTCAGGGCTCTGAGTCTCTGTGTGGTGTGTGTTGTTCGGTAGAGTGTAAAGGGACTGTCAGATGGAGCTGCTAATTTCACACTCTGTCCCATAATGTGATGAATAATTCACACCCCTCTCATCAGCTCCTATTTAGCACCTCATTTATCGCTACACACCCACCTAACATACTCCTCATCACCTTACTCGGTCTGGGGGGCTGCCCGGGCTAATTAAGCAGCTTAAAGCCTCCATTTTCATGTTTCAGATGAATGTTTCCTTTTATCTTTGTCTTTTAAACAGAGGTCAGCTGCTCTCCATGAACTGATGAATAACGTCTGCCTGCTCAGCGCTCGCTCCCTTCAGGCACAAACATAGACAGGGTAAATGTGCTGCTCCAGTCTTCATTTATATGCATTTGTAGTGAATCATCAATTACTGTGGACTTTAATGTTGAAGAGGTTTAATGTATTTAGAAAAGACCAGAAAACCCACTGACCGTCTGCCCAAAATATCAGGTTTCGGGACTATTTTTCATGTATGTCATTAGTCAGAGATTTTACACACATTCTCTCTCTCTCTCTCTCTCTCTCTCTCTTTCTCTCTCTCTCTCTCTCTCTCTCCTGTATTTTCTCTTTTTCATAACGTTAGCTGCACTCTGAGTAGGCCTAGCTCCAGTGTTTGAGGAGTGGGGGAATATGCTGTCTCCCTCAGAGAAAGCAAGCATGATGAAAGGGGTGTGTTAGGTTGGTGGAAATGTTACAGCAGTATCTCTTTCACTGTACTGTTTAGAACATGCTGTTCAGGTTCGGGTGAGGTTCAGGTTTCAAATCTAGCAATAGCAGTCAGTCTGGTTTAGGTCAGGTCTAGAAGCCACAAGTGCAGGTCAGGTTCAGGCTTTATTCAAAACACTCTCAAGCTTGGGCAGTTGCTGATTCCTGCAGTACATTTTTTAAGCCAAACATTTTTGTAAACTGCCATGAGTTTGAGAGTGAACTGGCATATTCTGGCAGAAAATATTTGTGGGTGGAATATAATTATAATCATTGTGGTTTGATTGGATCATGAAAATTGGTCATGCCCAAAGGAAAATGTCTATAATGGCTGAATTGTGAAAGGCCAGAATTTCACCCTGACGTGAATGGGACTTGAGTTATCAACAAATCATGCAATTATTGGTCATGAACTAGTGCTTGGTGCTAAATGAGGCCAAAGCCAAATATAGAGTTTGAGCACAAGTAGAAAATCTCCACTTAATTCACTTAATATAAGGTCATAATCACAAGCCCATGATGCTTTAATGGATGCTTTTCTGCATTCGTACATTGTTTGTTAGCCCTATATAGTTATTGTATGCTGCTGTATTTGTATATTTGTAAAGTGATACAGTACCTGCTGCTTGTCCTGAGTTTCTTGCATTTCAGTGGACATCAGTCACTCAAAAGCACTCAAAAGACTGTAAAGCAAACAAAGTCTGCATAAAAATGGCTCCAAGACAACTGAAGGCTAAATGTGTGATGTCATGAAGACTTTTGCGTTAGTAAAAGAACATCCTGATTCTGCATGTGCTGGACCCCTGGCCTTGTGGAGATGGCCTCGTGCTGACCCACAGCGGTATTATGATGCACTAGAACAGAGAGGACAGCTGGGGTTCAGACAGATAAACCACTGAGCATGAGTTTAGTGTGTCACTGCAATTAGATGTGCTTTGTGAGCACTCGCCAAGAGAGTAAATCAGTACTGGATGACAATGGATTCACTTTCTGACTTGCACGACAAATGTCTACGAATAATGAATTCACAGCCCACCCAGCCAGGCTCGTCTGTGGAAAGCATCGCTTCTCATAAGGCTTACTCAGACTCTGGTACCACAGCCAAAAGATTAGGCACACCCACATGGTCGGAGACATTAAATCAGAATGCTATTGTGTCCTAATATTCGCTCGCCACCTCGCTCACAAAAGGCACTTTTTATGACATCTGGCAGAGCTTTTGGCCTTATTCCTTTAATTTGGGCGTCAGTGAGCAATGTCTGCTAACGCTGAGCCCAGCCCCAGTTTTCCCTGTCCGACACATGTTCTTAGTGGAGAGTGTCTAGACTCTATCCATACTGAAAGCATGACAGGCAGGAAAAATGGGTCGTTTACAGAATGGAGAGTAAGTGATGCAGTCAGAGAGAGAGGAGACGTGGTTTGTGTGCCACTGAGGGCACTGAGAGCGTCTGGCAGGCTGGAGGTTACAGAAGGCTCTCTGTGCCCTCAGAGGCAGGCAAGGCTGAGAACACCACATTCCCTCCCAGTCCTCCATGCCTCACACTTGCGGTATGAAAATGAATTCATGCATTATGATGCATGAATCTGTAGGTAGCGATTAAACAGCAGTACACCAAGGAATGTTCAAATAAAGCAATAAGCCACAATAGCCTGTTGGTTACAGTGATGTTTCCAAGGTTAAGCACAACATGCAACCAGTAAAATTATTGTAATGCACAGCTTCAGCCTACAGCTTTTATTTTCCATGGTAAGCAAAGCATTAATAAAACACCCCCAGTCATTTTCTGAGTGATTAAATGTTAACACATACTTTACAGTAAACTTAAATGTGTCATTTATTTGCACATTTTGGTGCACAGTTTAAAAAATATAACATAAATTATTACTTAAATGTCATACATTTAGCACAAACCACATTTTATGTTCTATTTGTTCCTCTGAAATGTTAAACTCAGCAAATAAATAGTAATTATGCATTAAACGTGCAACTGTGTGTTCTCTGCAGGGATGTGTACTTATTTTCAC
>JBBPDA010000132.1:25992071-26006112 GCA_037974385.1 Arnoldichthys spilopterus
AGAGAGACAGAGAGAGAGAGAGAGAGAGAGAGAGAGAGAGAGAGAGAGAGAGAGAGAGAGAGAGAGAGAGAAAGAGACTGTAGCCAGACAGCAGTGGGTTTTTGCCTGATAATTACCTCCTCAGCCTGGATCATGACCCCACCACCTCTTGTACCTTGGATGGACTCACACACCCTTAGTTTCTCCTACCAGACTGGAGTGCAGCCCAAACGGCGGCCTGGTGTTTTTGGCGTGTGTGATGTGTATCACTTTGGGCCTCTGGTCTGTGAGAAAGACCCCCGGGCTTCACTTTCACAGCTGTATCAGGTGACCCATGATTATGAACTAAAAAACTCGGAGAAAATTTGGTTCTGGAGAGGGGCGTGTTTATTAGTGCTCTGTCTGTGCAGTTCTCACCTCAGGATAACCCTCACATGCACTCGGGACTTTTACAGCAAGCCAAAGCAGGCTGGTGACGTTACATTGAACTTTGCATGTAAATGACACGCTTATAACCTCAACCGTTCTGCTTGCTTTGAACGATATCAGATCAGCAGTGGACGGAGTTGAGATGGGGTTAGAGAAACGTTTCAGCCAAACATGCTAATGCTGCTTAGAGCAAATGAACGAAAAAAGCCAGTTAGCATTCTGCAAAACCCATGACTGAAGTGTCTTTGAGCAAGGCACCTAACCCCCAACTGCTCTGGGTGTGTGTGCTAACTACTAACAGAGTGTGTGTATTTATTGGTCTGGACGGGTAAAAAGCAGATGAACAGAATCTATAAAATAAAATGCAATAAAATAGAATAAAATAAAAATGCAAATACATAAATAATTAAATATACGTAGGTTTTTAGTCTCTATTCATTGTTTGCCATGTTAGCATTTCTGGACTAGCCTTTACTCATTTAAGTCACAGTTTAGACGCAAAAGGTAAATGAGGGCCCAATGAAATATCTCCCCCATCCTAGATCCAGTTAATCTCCCCTCAAACTCATTTAAAAGCAGCAAGAAGGCAGAAGACACTTGATACCCGCTTAGGGACTGATTGTTTATTTATTTATTTATTTATTGTTTGCCTGTTAATCAAAATTGGGATTATGTGACGTATTATGTAAATATAACATTATTATTATTATTATTATTTATATAATTATCAATAAAGACTCCACTTGTCCTGATGAAATGATGGTGATCTAACAACTTTGCCTGTGTAATCCTATACAGCTTCAGGAAAGCACCTTGTACATTACTCTGCAATCAAACGGAATTTTTGGCGAATCAAGTATTATTTGCTGGCTAAAATGGGCATGAAATGGCTAGACAAGTTACAGAAAGCTCTTCACTGCATTTACAGAGCACCCAGCCAGTGTCTAAATAGACTCCTTTAAAAATGGAAACTGCTGATTTATTTATTTACTCAAGAATGAAGCACCAGACGTTTGGTAGCCACGCTGCGAGGTTGCCAGGAGACGGCTACTGGGAAGAGTCAAACACAGACAGGGGGCTTTTTGGACAGCGGGACCCCAGCACCTGCTTGTTAAACACAGCCGGTTTGACAGCCCTCTAGAGCTCGCTCTTCGGACAGACTAACATTTTCCAGTCAGCACTGGAGCATGGCATGACAATGATGACCCCAGGCCAGAGATGGATCTCCCATGGAAGGTCCAGCTGCGCCACCTGCATGGTACTCAGCACCCTGAGGACTACGTTGCTCACCCTGTGCATGAGCTCATATTCACAGCTATAATACTCATGCCTGCGTGTAATCAAGTGCAAAAAAATACACTGTAAAGGATGACGGATATGTATGACCAAAAGTGATGCCAATATTTTGGAGTTGTAAAACAATCTGCCAACATATCCCACATGACAAAAAATTTGTGGAAGCCTGACCATCACTCCTACTGGACATCCAATTCCACATCTATTGGCATTAATATGGAACTGTCCCTGCTTTGCTGCTATAACAGTTTCCACTCTTCTGATAAGACTTGTCCTGGGTGTACCCCGCCTTAGGCCTGCAGTCAGCTGGGATTGGCTCCAGCTTCCCCATGACCCGGAAACGGAAGAAGCGGTTGGAAAATGGATGGATGGATGGATGGATGGATGAAAAGACTTTCCACAGAATTTTTAAATTGTGTTTGTAGGAATTTCTGCCCATTTGGTCAAAAAAGAATTTGCAAGGTCAGGTACTGAAATTGGACAAGAAGAACACAATCAGTGTTGTAATTCATCTTAAAGGTGTTGAGATGGATTTGAGGTCAGGGCTCAGTGGAGACAACTCGATTCTTCAATACTCTTGTCAAACCATGTCTTCATGGATCTCACTTTGTTCACAAAGGCACAGTCAGGCTGGAACAGAAGAGGGCCTTTGCTAAACTGTTACCACAAATGTGTTGTGACCACTTTCTATCAGAGTCAGCATTAACATTTTGTCCAAAAGGAGCTCTGCTCTCTATTGTAAAGACTATAGACATTCACTGATCCTCTTACCTGACAATTAAATGCAGGCCTTTTTATCTACCTTGAGAGTTAACTACTGTTGTAGTTACAACTGTTTGTGTTCCACTGGGTGCTTATGCTAGCATAGCTCTAGGCTATCTGCTCAGTACCATTAACCTACAACGGATCCATCACCTCAAAGCTCCTCATATAATAGCTGGAGATTTTAACCACACAGACTTATAAAAACAGGTTTCCCTAAATTCCACCAGCACATCAAATGTGCAACCAGGGGGAATAACACATTACACAAAGCCTACTCAAACATCAAAAATGGCTACAAGAGAAAACAGCTTACTCACTTAGGCCAGTCGGCTCACGTAGCCATACTCCTGACTCCAGCTTACACCCCCCTTAGAAGTAAACCGCTACACAGACTGGTAAAACATGGCCTGAAGGAACATTATCACAGCTACAGGATTGTTTCTGAAAGGACAAATTGGGATATTTTTTAGGTTTAGGACATGGAAGAGTACACATCAGCTTTACTTTACTAAATAACATATTGGCTGGACAGTGCTACTGTCAGCAAACATGTTCATGTGTACCCCAACCAGAAGCCCTGGACAGTGAAGGAGGTCTGATCTCTTCTCAGGCACCACAATGCTTCAATCAAGTCTTATGGCATGTATCTTTATAGCACTCCCAGAGCTTAAACTTTAAGAAAGCTATCAGAGGCTAAGGGGGTTTACACAAAGAGGACTCTTGTTACTACAAATACATGTTTACATTCCTTCTGCATCTTATTCACTCCTAATTTCATATGTGCAGTAAACTCAGGTATAATACATAGCTGCTTTAGTGTACTGCATTATTCTATTGCCCCATTTGACTGTAGTTAGAGTAAAAAGCCTCTAATCTTTAATTTTGCATGGGCTACCACAGTGTGACTTTATGTAGACACAGTGTATGTGTGCTGGTCTGACCTGCTCCCAGGCCAGATCTGCCTCATATTGTAAATGCATGGCGAAATTTATCATGAAAAAAGAGAATCAGACAACAGCAACTGTTGAGCAGCTGAGCAGTTTTATATCAAGCAAGAATGGACAAAATTTCCAATTGCAATTACTATTACAATTAGTATCCTCAGTTCCTAAATAATTTTTAAAAAATATTATAAAAAGGAAAAGAAATAGTAAACATGCCAGAACGTGCCCCAACTTTTGTTAAAAGTAATGTTACCATCAAATTCTACATTTGTTTATATTTACAAAATACAGTTGCTCAGTAAAACTATTAAAAAGTTTTTATGACAGATTTTTGTTTTTATTGGATTTTTGAAAATAGGGTTTGCAAATTAAATGTAATAAGATTTTAAAAAATATATATTTTTAGATCTTTACTAATGGTTTATCAAGAAATGTTTGCACAATGTAAAGGAAACCTGGTCATTTCAAATCATACAAATATAAATAAATAAAAGGAGGAAAACTGGACTCTGCATTATTTCAACATATGCTATTTCTTAATCAAGCAACAAAAGGAAAACCTGTACACAGCGCAAAAAGGCTTTTGATAGTGAACAGCAGGCAAAGAACTGGACAAAAGAGAGATATAAAGCAGAAGAAAAGGGAGGGGAAAAGAAGGAAAAAAGTCCAGCTGTTTCTCACAGCTAGCCGCCAACCCACAGCAGGCGTACAGGGAAAAACGTTCCCAAAAGAAACTTCTCGCTCCTCATAAATAATCTCATAACGTTGGAAGAATTAGTCTACCATTTTTCCTGAGAAAATGTGCTATCTTTATCAATGTATCCTTTAAGAGACTCAGGTTAATTACGAGAACACAATACACTAAAGAAATCTGGTTAAACAACCCAACTTAGGCAAATTAGTAATGGGTAATTGAACATGGAGAAAAGAAAGAAAAAAGGGCCAAAACAGCTGTCAAATGGCTCGGGGGTCAAAGTGTGTTCATATATTTATTAATTATTTGTCCAATTTAAAGCAGACCAGACTCTATTCTGTATTCCATACAGTAAATTGTGTGGTTATTATTGTGGCCTCCCTCCAGGACAGACTGCTCACCCTTTCTGTGCTTAGGAGCATTCTTCTACTGCACAGCCCTCTTCCCTGCAAATTTTATGTCTACCGGAGACACTTTCTGAGGTAAATCTCTATTACTTGACATACAGAGGGGAACCCAGCTGTGTGATGGCTTTACCATTCTCTCTCATTCATACTTCAACCCTGACACAACGAACAAGGTGGAGGACTTTGTTGGAAACCCCACTCAGGAGTCAAATGACTCTGCGTGCATACGGTCACTGCTCACTATTAATATGACGGACTTACTGCAAATTAACATGTATCAACTAACAAGTGTCATTTCATTACATTGCATGGCAACTTCACTTGCCCAGCCACTTTGTACGAAACCCCTACACCTTGTTGGTGTACAGTTAGACAGTCTCCTGCAGCTAGAGACTGTAGCCCATCTGTTGTTATGCATGATTTGTGTTAACCATCCTCTAGCTGTTCATCAGTGTTCGGTTTTTGACCACAGAGCTGTTCTTGGTTGGATACTTTTGGCTGGTTGACCTCTCTCAGTCTAGAAATGTGTGTAAAATGCAATGGAAATGCAGTGCAAAACTGCCTGAAAGAAGCTAGTATCTGTAATTGTACACATATAAAAGGTCCTGAATGGTAGGTGAAGCTTGTATACTGGGCCAGTGAGTTGCACATGTAAGGCAAAATTCCCCACAGCTCTTTTTTTCAATACATTCTCAAAAAACAAGTTTTTTTTGGTGGGAGGTACACATGGCATGGACACTCAGTTCATGATTAGTTACAGTGCCAGGCTGGTTCTAGTGGCATGCTGCTAACAGCAAGCGGCAAAACTGTGATTACTGCTGCTATGCTTGTTGTAAAACACCAGTAAAAAGGACCACTTTAGTTAAAAGTGTATGGCAATGTTTACCTTGTGTTGGTTAAATTATGGGGTATGCAGTGGAAAAACAAATGATTAGTTTTGATCAATTTATAATTTGCTGTAAATGTGACTTTTCCGTCGATTCTCTCCTGAAATTGTGGCTCCTTTTGACAAAAACGGCAAGGCACACTTATGCAAGGTCTCTAGAGGAAAACAATTTTTTTTTTAACTTGGTTGTTGTTTGAAAGAATGCACATATCTTGCTTTTAAGCATATGGCCTCCTCACCACAGAAAACATGATCTTGTCACATATGTAATTCTGAATCCCTGTCACAATGGCCTCTATTCACAAATGTTTTGCCTCTTCCTGTAAATAATATACTGATCTATATTTCTTTCCACCCTTCAATAAAGCAGCTTTTGTCCATTTTGTGAACTCATGGCCCTGCAGACAGATCCATGTGGCTACAACCACAAACAAATGTCTATTGTGTGTGTGGATAGAGCAATACTTCATCAGGAGAGGAACGTAAAACTGCCTCATACACTCACCAAATTCAAAACTTAAATGTCTCCCAGTAAAACATCTCCAAATTGTTCATAGAAAACGTTTTTCACCACAGACTCCACCGCCTCAGCCCCAGTTTCACTGCTTCTGCGGAGATCGCTTGTTTATCTGAATGTGCTCATATGTGTTTTCCTGTCTCTTGCTAATAATTGCTGATTGAGTTAAGTTGTTTACTCTATCGTTATCAAACCCAACACAGAGAAACCCTTCTTCTCAGCTCCTTCATCCTGTGAGCACTGCTAGGAAGAAAACTTGTTTACCGTCACTCAACTGGCACAACAGATCAACTCTCTGTTTCTGTTGACCATATGATGATGCCATCACTTGTTTTCGGCTAAACCATCAGAGAAGGAGAAAATCACTTATGGACTAGAGGCTGCATCAATGATCTGAATCAGTCTGATCATGCTTAATGCATCCCAAAGTCTAAGGTGGGCTAATTTTACTATGTCACATCTCAGAGTCTGAAAACAGTATAAACATATTATACACACAGTATACATTATATTATATAAAAAGTGAACAACTTTAACATGAACATCTAATTACAACTGCGTGTTTCAGGGTTTGTCAAAATGGCCATGCATAAATGGGCTATTGATAGTTGCCTGCTGCTGCTAATGTGTATGGGTTAAATGCACAAGTCACATTTAATTGCTGCGCGGGGGGTGTTTACAATGACTAATGGTCACTTTATTTTATAAAGACCTGAGTGACTTTGACAAGCGGCGGATAATTATATGCGGAACACTGAGTGGGAGTACCTTCGAAATGGGCAAGGGTTGTGGGGTTAGTGGTGAGCACCTTTTGATAGTAGTCTGAGCAGAGAAAAACCATAAACCAGGAACAGGTTAATCAATTTGCGAAGACAGCGAAGGATCTCCCATTTGACAGAACAGTTCATTTTGGAGAAGACACCAACATTTTTGATGTTGGGGAGGAATGTGTCATAATGCACAATGCACAACCCTGGTTAAATAGGTGGATGCATAGCAGGAGACCAGTCAGAGCGCCCATGCTAGCTCTTGTCCACTGGCAGTGGGCCCGCAAGCATCAGAACTGAACCTTGGAGCAAAGGAAGAATATTTTAGGAGTTCCTTTTTCCTTTAGAACACATGGATGATTTTGTGCACTGTTTACTTGTTTGTGGGTCAAAGCCACTGTGGGAAGAACGCAAGTCAGCAGACAGAGTCTGACGCTCTAGGCAGTGGTGTGCTGGGAAACTCTCAGTCTGTTCTCTCATGTAGATGCCACCTCCATAAACATTGTTCGTACACCCTTTCATGCCAATGGCATTGAGCAGTAGGCACCTTGTCCTCAGAGGTATTGTATGTGTTGTATATGTATTGTATAGGTATTGTATATGTTTCACTGCATCATTTGTTAGCCTCTTTTTTCTCATTCAGTGGTCACGACCCCTTCAGGACTACCATTGGGCAGGTATTGTTTGTATAGTAGATTACTCCCAATACACAAATTTTAGCCATACTCATGACTGTCATCACTGTGTCGTGTAAGAGAGGAATGCATATAAAAGATGTTATAAAACAGTGACTTAAGTAACCCTTGTAAATGTGTGGATTACACTTTATGTAAGAACGATGGTGGAAAAACATTTGTGACCCGGGATGGATGTATCCTGCTCTGTGTGATGGCAGGTTACTGTAGGACAGCCATAAAGATGACAGACAGCAGCTATCTGGCGGTGAGCACAGCTCTGTAATCTTGCACAGCTTGTCTTTCCCTTGATGCTGCATATTAACGTGATTGAATTAGACTGAAATTGCTCAAGAGTTTGTTGCTTAGTGTTTGCTCCTTTGTATGAGCTTTGATCACAGGGTCCTGGATGTCACTGCACAATGTGTTTTCTTTTTCTGAAGTTCATTTCCAGGAACTTTCAGTAAATGTCTTTCCATGGACAGCACTGTTAAATAAGTCCTTTTTTTACATCAGAGCATGTTGAATGCCAAATATTACTCACAGGCTACTTCAGTGTATTCTTTGGAAAAATAGGACAAAAGGGAGCCTTCAGAAATGATAAAGACAGTGGATGGATGAGGCTCCTTGGTACAAATTCCTAGAGAAGATGCTGGGCCAGTATGACCGTGGCTCAATTACACAAAATGTTGAGAAATCCTGGTTATCACATTGTCTGGGTGCAACATAAGCTACATATTTCAAATAATCCCTGTGCACACTTGTGTAGATCACATTCCTATGGTTCTCCAAGACATTGTCTCATGTCCTGTCACACCCTGTGTGCATGCAGTTGATTATCAATTCTCACTTTTCACTTGGGACTTAGTTCTCTTAAAGAGAGTGACCGAAGTTTTAAGGTTCAATGAACAGGAAAAGCCTCAGACAGTCTGAGTTACGTAATATCTAAAAGAGCTTTATGACAGCAAGCACTGCCTGACACAGCTACCATATTTTATTAGCAGCAGTATCAGAATTATAGGTACGGGAACCCGAGAAAATGCAGTTTTTAAGGTAATGACATACATGATTACATTCAAATGGGTGGAATTATGAGCACTAGTTCCACAACCTGTTGGGTTTAGGAGCCTTGCTGTAAAATTGTATCTTTAAAGACCCCTCCTTCATATAGCAAACATCCTCTTTTATGTGTCTGCATGAAGGGAATAACTTTGGTTTATGGCAGGTTAGGGTTAGTCCCAGGGTTCATTTATCGGTCATGGGTAACATTCTTCCAGAATGTTTTTATAAGTACTTACATGCACCTGCCCACACCTTCACACACACACACACACACACACACACACACACACACACACACACACACACACATTAAATAACAACATGGTTTATATTCTCCTTCAGACACAGGTGAGCAAAGTAACCTAAAGCCACACCTAAGTAAAAGTGTGGTTTAAGTAGTAAGTATAAGAGTTTTAGGTAAAAAAAAAAAAAACTACCTCAGTATTGAGTTATTAATAGAAATGCAGTGGAACACCTTTATATACATGCAACATACTTTTTGGGATATTTTTTAATGATAAATTACGAGCTATGACTAATCACAAAGCTGCATCATATCATTAAATTGCACAAACAAACAAAAAAGTACAAGCCAAAGTACAAGTAAATGTAAAATGTAACTGAATAACCGAGTTACATATCTTACAGTCTTACCTCAGTGGAACCAGTGGTGGACAGTGAGGAAGCACATTATTCATTATTGTTGAACTTTTTATGTTGTACATTATTGTTGTACTCTTTCTAGCACTGCAACACAAACACAAGTGAGAAACTGCATTTATCTGAGTAACGCATTACTGAAATACTTTCAACTGGAAATGTTTTCAGTAAACATACTGCTAAGAGCTGTTTTTTAGTCGCAGTTTAGCCACTATCACTAAGGCCACACATCTTTGAATAGCTTTAGTGCCTTGACTAGAAAAAGACTTAAAAAGGCACAAGGTTTGATGTGTACCAATCCTGTACAACCATAACCAGTTAAAAAAACATTTGTACTATATTTTGTACATTATATACTGCAATCTTCAACAACTAGAACATGGTCTTTAAGAAACAGCAAAACATTACGATGGGGTCAGATAACAAGCAAGGCTGTATTAGTAATATTCAGAAATGGGGTTTGAAAGGTGCACAACTGATAATACATTTTGTCATCAGAATTTGTGTCAGTACCTCAAATGATTACAATATGCTGTAAATACATAAACTGTTTTATTTGTTATAAAAATTGGGAAAATAGGTCACCATTTAGTTTCTTGTGCTCTGGATTTTGATTGCACTTGGATTTGACCATTTCAGTGAACTGGGTGAGTACTAGTTCACTACTGAAATATGCTGTTCAGTTTTCAGAGTGAAACGTCCAAGATGAAAACACTGGTGTAAGCTATACTGTCTATGGGTGAAAATACTGAGTCAAATAAATAAAAATTACAAACCAGACTGTGATGAAGAGCGGAGGGAACAATAAAGTGTCTGTACAACTGCAGCTACTTCCCTGTACTATCAGGTGAGGATTTATAAAGTCCTCCAATATTTTTTTTTTTATTTTGCTGACTGACTCTTGTAGATCAGCATATCTCCAATACATTTTTACAGGCTGCACTTTACTGCAAGTAGAGGGAGAAACGTTTTAAAACTGGAGCTGTTACCCCAGCCGCTGCATTGCACCACACCACTCTACACACTTAGTAAAGTTTTCTCCTTTTATTGCAGTTTGCTAGCAGTTTCTAGAAATACTACAAGCTCTTTAATGCAATGTCTAAGCAGTACAAGGGCTGTATTTCAGCAGCTGTAAGGCTAAGCAGTCTACCTCCACACTTAGTAAGTCTTAACCAAACCGGAGGGGCTTAGTAAAGGCTGATTTGTTAAATATTTTTCTGTTGCTCCTTAAACAGGTTAGGAATAAACACTTTTGTACTTTACCTCAAGTAGAGAATAAAGTTTAAACTTAAACTTACTCAGCTGCTGTTTAACAAAAGATATGTATACTTTCCCTCAAGTACAGCATTTGTGTCCACCACTAGCAGAACAAGTGACTAATTTGAAAATCTTCAGGTACTGTGCAATAGTCTTAGACTAAAAAAAAAAAGGAACCAAATTTGTTTTTGTTCTTAGATCACTAGACCTCTTTACATAATGATCTTAAAAAAAAAACAATTATGATTTTGATGTATTATAGCTTGTTAACATTTATTCAACCATTTTATGGTGTTTTTACAACAAGCAAAAAAACAATTTTCTCCCTACTTGAAAGATGTTAAACAATTTGCTTAGGTGTCTAGGGCTTTAGCACAGTAGTGTGTGTGTGTAAAATAAAATTTGGTTATTTTGGACCATTTCTTTTGGTTTGCTTGTCATTCAATATTGCATTCAATATTCAATTGTATTCAATAATACCAAAGACACTGTGGGAAATTCTAATTATGTTAGAATTGATATATTGATATACACATATATATATATTATAGGGTTACTATCAGTTTTAACACCAGGTAACCCCTTTTACAACTAAAAAACAGAATTTATGCTGACTATCTTTCCTGATTGAGGTTTATCTGTTTTCTGATATACAGAAGTTTGATAAGGACACAGCTCAGCTGTTTTTTTTGTGGCTGCAGGTTGCACCTTCTCAGCAGCTCTTCTCTCTCTGCCAGTTTCATTTCACATCAGTTCAAGAACTATTTACTCTCTGACCGCTACTTTAAGACCATCGCTTTCATTTACTGGAAATTCCTGCGAGTTTTCATAAGTGATGTCAAGGTTCATTGCACCCATGTGCTTGAAGCCACTGAGGTGTGACCCAACGGTTTAAAATTAGCGCTAACCCTTCAGTCACCTGGCAAGGACTGTGAATGTAAAGGCAGGTATAGGTTGGCTACTCCCTGCAGCTTACAGCCACTGCAGCTTGCAGTCATCATTTTTCTCCCATTGCCTCTCTGTGTCTCCTTTTCACTCCAAATGTAGTCCTCCACTGCATTCCAGGAGGATTGTGCAGGATTTACACAGTCATTTTTCTTAGATTTAGCAGTTTTTCCACAGTGTGTAACACACACAATTGCACATAAACTGGTGGTGGAGGGGTACCCTGCATTGTGAGGAAGAAAGCAGACAGAAGGAGGCTTAAATGTGTGTGTTAATCTGTGTGTTCAAATGAAGCGTCCATTATGAGCCTGTTAAGGCCCGACACCTGCACACAGTATTTATCACATTACTCCCTTTATGCATTATAGCCTAAGACTGAGTGCATGACTCTCACTCCCACAGTCTGCGGCAGGCCTTTCTATTCTCATCGCTCAGCTGTAAATCAAGATTTTGGCGAGCTATTAAGCAGCCTTGTTCAAAGGCCTGAGAGGAGAGAGATATAAGAGGGCTCAGATTACATCAGAGATAAGGTCTGAACCATGAAAGTCTTCCAAAAAAAAAAAAAAAAAAAAAAACACTGTGTCCCCAACTTAAAGATCTGCAGGCAGATATCTCTATTTGTAACCTTTTCAGAGTCTGCTTCTTTGCAACCGGAGAGCAAAAACTAGCTCCATACATCATAAACTGTGCTATGTATCATTCAGTGAGACCATATTTTCTGCTCTCGGGTCATAAACAGGAACCGCTGGCCACCATGACCTATCACGACTGGTCAGACTTCAGCACGAGCATGACGTCCAGACAGCTAAGTGTCTCAGCATGTGCTCCTTCATTCCAGCAGCCTCGCCCTCTCCCACCCCCAGCACCCTGCACTGGAAAAAATACAACTGAATTTTCATGTTTCCAATATGTTTAAATGTTTCCATATGGAAAAAATGTACTTACCTGCATCAACACACTTGACCTATCCATACTCTACCCATGTAGCCCTTCTTTTATTGCTTGAAGGACCCAAATTATGTGAAACCAAATTCGATTTATTTACCCTAAATAAATTAGATTGCTGTGGTATATAAAATACATTAAATGTTTGACAACCTACGCCTCAGCCCATACTCTCCATATTTGCAAATTTAACTTCAAAAACATCCTATTTTGACGTCACTCTTTCCATAATGCTACAAGAATCTTTTCAGCAGTTTGGCTCCCCTTTCCAAAATGAAGGTGTGCTTCAGTCTAGACCAAATGAGTGAATGGGGCACAGCAAAGAGCAATCAGTCAGAACAGATATTATTTACATATATCAGTCAGAAAATTCATCTTCTTTAATTATAGCGGATAAAGAACGAAAATGGTCACGCCAAAACTATTTGGACTGCTCCAAGTTTAATTTACATGTAGATAAATTACCCATGTTGGGAAGAGTGCTTTAAAGAGAAATAGTAAATTTTAGAGAGAATTAAAAACTTAAACAAAATCTCAGTTGCTTAGCATTTTACGCTAAAAATGTTGAAAATGCTAAAATGGACATGTCAGTTACTGCCAGAAGTGGGTATTCATGCAATGTATTTTCATTAATGTAAAAATTATGCACATATTCAAATCAAATAAAAAGGCAGCAGGGAGCAGTTGAGAAACATCCCTTCACCCAGCCACACACAGCCAGCATGGGCAGAGACAGACGCCCCGGCCTGCCCACTCCCAACTGCCTCCATGCCTGCCTTCTATAGCAGATTAGTGCTGCTAAATTACAGTATGTGGTGAACATGCTGAAAAAAAACGCAGTGTGTTGTGGTGTCTGGCTGAGGGCTTGTGATGTCTAGCCAACGGGGAGAGCTGTGAACCACAGAGGGCTGTGAATAATTTCTCCACAGGAAGCCAGCCCGTTCACATGGGCTCCTGCCGCTGGCCCTTACCTCACGTTCTCGCCCACATGTTTTTAATCACCGTTCACAAACAGAAACCAAGAGCACAATTAAGAACCGCTTGTGACGAGCATTCCGACGGGATATACTCAGCCATGCCTGAAACGCTTTTCTCCAACAGTTGAATAAAGCGGGCAGTTCACGAGGACGTCCATGGCTAAGCACATGGCTATGCTAACACACACACACACACACACACACACATTTGCTGGTGCTGTATTTGCTGTTTGTGGCAGCAACAGTCTGCTTATGATCTTTTTGGGGTTTATATAGCAAAAACAGTCATAACTCATAACCTTTTTACTACCTCTCTTTATCCCTTAGAATTAAACATGCTGTTTTGTAACTGTGCCTTAAAAAACAGCATATATAAATCATATTTGTTCTGACTGGCTGCCCTGTATTGCGGCTCAATCAAAAAGCAGTCTGGGCCTTATAACTTAAACAGGCCAGGACCAAACAGCTGTAGATTGAAAAGCTTGACATACTGTATATCAATGTGTTGGATTTTGTGACATCATAAAAATAATGAATTCCAAACTGGGTTTTGAAGCTTAGTTTCCATATATTTATTGAATGGAGTGGATGGATAGGGATGTCTCATGTTTTATTATATTTATTATATATACATATATATAAGAGCTTCTTTTAATTCAAGAGACAGCAAGAACTTACAACAATTGGCAAAATGGCAAAAATCTAAAGTAACAGGTGTTAGTTAAACATGGAAGGAAGGTTTACCCAAGACGGGAGGCCTTTCAAGTTCAAGTTCAAGTGGTTTATTTGTCACCTACATAGTTATACAAGTACAACATGTAGTGAAATGTACCCTGA
>JBBPDA010000132.1:26008097-26051214 GCA_037974385.1 Arnoldichthys spilopterus
ATATTAATTAAGGCCTAATTAATTAAAATACTAATTTATTCATTCATTTATTCAGCTGACTATTGGCCCAAGGTGACAGAAGGCCTACCTATCTGAGGGTGACATACACACAGACAACCATTCACACAAACACTCACACCTACAGGCAATTTAAAGTATCCAGTCAACTACTGTAGCCTTTGGACAGTGGGAGGAAACCAGAGCACATGCAGGAAACTCCACAGAGGGACCCAGAGATCAAACCCAGGACCTTCTTGCTGTGAGGCAATAACCACTGCAACACAGTGCCACCCAGTATTAAAAAAAAAAAATAATAATAATAATAATAATAATAGGAATTATTATTATTATTATTATTATTATTATTATTATTATTATTATTATACTTAAATAAATACAAAATTAGTAAAAACGTAACACTAGAATAACATATAGATGCCAGTACTGCCTTCTAAGCCTAATAAGATGAAGACTTGTATGTATTAGCACACAGTGGATTCTCAGAGCCCAGCAAAAACAGCACTAAATGTTTTAGGCAAATGGAGAAGATTAACATCAGCATTTAAATGGAGTTCTGGTCAAAAAATGAGAAGTAATTCTTCACACTGATAGACTGCAAAAAGATCTGACATGTGAAAAGGAGCTATAAAAGAAAGCGATGAGCTCTCACACTTTCCTTGTGCAAGCAAGGCTGAAGTGAAATCATTCACACATTAAAGTCACACAAAAGTATTACATCACCTGATAAGTCATAAGTGAAACATTATTAAGACTAAATTGAGTAAATTCTAGAGTTATTTCTCAGGAGGTAATTTCAGAGTGAGAGAGAGCAAGAAGAAAATTGCTTAAGCCTCACAGCAATTATAAAAAAAGACTTAATAATGTCTAGGAGGAGTGAACAACATTGGTATCTTATTAAGAATATTTCTGTCCTGTTCTGTCAGAAGTTATGGCAAAACTAATATCTTAAAAACAATTTGGTCAAGCTGCTAATGTTTTAGTGGTGAAGCAATGGGCAGGAAATATAGTCACTATTTACAGCCACATTTCACAAGTCACCAACACAGTTATAAATTCTGTATTAACAGAACCACTTGTACCTATATTGCTTTATGAGGCTCAGTTGTACTCTGCTGTTATTTATGGCTAAGAACATTTTATCAAGGTTTATTGCTTCTTTTATGTAGCACAATATGAGTGAGTAAGAGTGGGAGAGTCCCCTGCCATTTCTGATAGCAGCCAAAATAAAATGTGACTAATGCTTAGCAGAAAGCACGACAAACTGGGTGGTTTCTATCATTAGAAGCTGTTAGAGTTCAAAGCTAGATCTGCACTGTTTTTGTTCCCTTACCAGTATGCTTGAAACAATACAGATGATGAATTCAGGGCAGAGCGCAGAGAATTACACTTGTGCTCCACGCCACGTGCCAAAAGCAGCAGAGTGTTAAGAGGGTTAGTCTTCACCGGTCACAGGTTTAGACCAGCTAATTTACCATTGGTTACTGAGCAGCTTGTTGCTTCAGGATGACATATGGACATGAAGGGAGAGGGAAACGAAGCAGGAGGTGGAGAAAAAGAGAGAAACAGAAGGAGAGGGGGAGAGAGAAAGAGCAGATGGCGGTAAGGCCTCGCTGACATGAAAGTTGTGTCACGCTTCCCTTCTGGCACCAGACATGCAGTGCTGTTACCATTCTGACACTGCTTCCAGCACAGCCATGAGGATCCACACTGCCACACTGGCTTTTCCCACACAGCCCAAAGCACATCCTTCTCACTGCTTTTACAGACACCCTTAAAAATGAAGGCATAAAAGGGCACAAAGAATTGTGCTCTAAAGATCATTTCTAGTAAATGAGATTTGCAAGTGTAAAGAACCCCTTTAAGGTTCAAAGAATATGCACATAATGTAAATGTTCTATAGGTAATAGAATTCTGTCTTAGAACTTTATTTTTAGGGCGGCACAGTGGTGCAGTGGTTAGCATTGTCGCTCGTGTTTTTGCGTGGGTTTCCTGCAGCTGCTTTGGTTTCCTCCCACTGTCCAAAGCCTGCAGTAGGTTTATTGGATACTCTAAAAAAAATTGCTCGTAGGTGTGATTGTGTGTATGAATGTTTGTCCGTCTATGTGTTGCCCTCCAATGTTTTGGCCTTTTGTCCTAAATGTACCCCACCTTAGGCCCATAGACAATTGGGATTGGCTCCAGCTTTTCCGCTATCTGGAAATGAAAGAAGCAGTTTAGAATGGAATGGAAATGGAAACATTATGTTTAGGCCAGAAATTCTTGAGGAAACGTTTATACAGTTTTTACAGTGTATACTTCTGCGATGAAGTTGCAATATAAAGCCTCCCTCTAAAGTAAAGGAACAATAGGCAGGACTGACAGGCAGGGGCAGGTGGAATGTGGATGTTTCCAAGGCCCCTCAACTGACAAGGGCCCTTAAAGAACCCTGTCTTAAAATTAGGGCTCAATATTACAGTCTTTCATAGGGCCTAACGTTTAAAGCAGTGGCCAATTAACAGGAATTCAAACTGTATCTTGGAAACATATGTTCAAGCAAAGAAGAATTTTGTCTAAGAACATTACATTTAGGACAGGAATGGTTGAGGAACCATTGAGTGTACAGTTCTGATACTAAATTTTAATTCCTATAAAAGCCTCGCATAATGCAAAAGAATTCAATAGGAATTCAAATTTCATCTTAGAACTGTACATTCAAAGAAAAAAACAATTCTAATTAAAGCCTCACCATCATGTAAAGGTCCTACAGATTGTGAGTTTCATCCTAAAACCATATATTTAGGCCAAGAATGGTTGAAGGGTGTGGTTGTAATACAATTTTAATTGGTATAAAACCTCCATGTAATGTAAATGTATGTTGGAGCCAAGAAATGCTTAAAAACCTTTATTTTAAGTGTACTTTAAGTGCATGTCTTTTCTGCCTTAGAAAAACGTAGGCCAATTATGCTTCTTCCACAAAACAGAGTTAACCATAACTAAGCTCATCTCAATTTGGCAAAGCATAGTACCATTGCCATTCTGTACAGTGCTTGCAGGCATCAAACCACAAATTATAGACTCTGCAGTGTATTTATAGTCTAGTGTGTCTTAGCATTACACATACAGATAAGGGTAAGAATGGTCAGACGGTCTTGCGCTTTTCTGATGATGAAATGGCTTTGGTAAATAGCAGCCATGTTTCAGGAGATCAGACATGTTGTGTCTAGTAAGACCCTTACTTGCATCAAAAGGAAGATAAGGATCCAGAGTGCTCTCCTGTATCATGCAGAACCACAGGTGTATTGTTAAACTTTACGAACCAAGAGAAATACTTCTTGTGACTTAGGACAGATAAACAGACAGACGAGGGAAAAAGGAAAACAGCTGGACATTTATCAGTTTGAAGTGAACGCGATGACTCCAGTGAAATATGGTATACAGTAATCCCTCTTTTATCCAGCGTAACAGAAATACTCTCCCAACCTGACTATAATGTGTTGTCTAGACACAGCAAAGGTAGGCGATAATCTGACCAAACCCAGGCTACATCTGCTGCAGAGGAAAAATGTTTCAGACAGATTTCTCTTGTCTGGCCTGTGGCGGCGGCGGACAAATCCTGGAGGTGAGGTGAAGCACTCTGGATTCCTCCCAGTTTCCAGCAGGATCTGTTTATATGCTGTGGTTATGGGGATATGACAAAAAAGCACACATTCTCCACAAAAAAAGCTTCCTCTTTACCCTTTTACACAGAGCAACCTAGCTGTCCAAGTGTTACTCAAAAGGCAAGCAGCTGATTGGATGCCATTAGTATATAATTTTTTCACAATACTGAATATAGACAAAATAATAATAATAAGAAGAAGAAGAATAAAAACAACATTTCTGACATACAATCTTACGAATATATCTTCCGTTTTTGAGATGTTATATTTTTACCACATTGCCAATGCTAGCTGCTGTCAAATTAAAAACCTCCTAATTCACATACCCTACAATTTTAAAGCCATTTGAAGATGCCAGTTGCGTTTTACAATATAACATTAACATGATTAAAGATATTTTTCCTGTAAGTACTATTTAGAAGATGCCAGGTTTTGTTAGGAGAGCAACAATAAGGTTTTGGAAATTTTTTCTCTTGGCTGGCCTATACTGAGCAAAAGGGGTTGTTTTGGGGTCCAGGGCTTCAGAAGGATTTCCCTGTTTGGGACGCAGAGGCCTTGTGAGGCACCCAATGGCACAGTGTCCGATTCAAGCATGCCAAGACAGGATCTACAGCCTAATGCCTTTCCTAACCTCCATGACGACACCCAACCCATAAAGCATCAGGCAATGTGTGGAGAGAGTGAGATACAGAATGACAGACGGAATGAATTGTCCAGGCCAGGAACAGGGAGCTTATCTCGACTTATCTAAACTTGCATCACAAATTCAGGACAGTTCTCATTCAAGGATCAGCGTCTGGACAGTGTGTATTAGCCAAAGCTAAAAAGTAATCCGCTGGATCAGGCGTTAGTCAAGAGACATGATGGATAGTTGGTGACAAAGTTCTCTGAATGTTTTGTGCTCACAGACATCCAGACACGATTGCCATCATAGAAGCTCCGAGGTGTTAATATTGTGGGTTTATGTAATACAGTCTGGGTTAGGGCAGAATTATACCTCAGAATGAGCTGAGATTCTGTTAATGAGGTAATGCCTAACAAAAAGGCCACTGAACTTTTCGTTCAGCTGGAGAGCTGCCAGGGCTGGATTGCCTGCAACATACTTTGCTATTCACTGTGTATAATGCGCATTTGGATTCAACATGATCAATAATATAAAACCAAATTGGAATACCAATGTAATTTATTCAGATATGATATTCAGGGAAATAATTTTTTAAGCTGTGAGCAACTGTAAAATGACTAAAAGTAAATAAAACATCAATAATAAAGTTATTAATATATATAAACAAATAAACAAATATCTGTCCTCAAACTTCCCACAAAGATCTAAAGTCAGAAAACGTGACAAAAATAAAATCAAATGTTAAACAAAAAAATCTAAAAATATCATCAGTTTTATAACTAGTAATGCTTTATACCTGCAGTAACAACTTATATGACTTATACATCATATAAATTATTATTGCATATGAACTTACAAAAAAGCTCAAAATCACAAGAAGTGTACATCTAAAAAGCAAATAAAGTCTGCTGGCTGGTGACCCCTCATGCACGGTGGACCACTGAGAGCAGTCCAGTGAGGGAGGAGTCCTGGTAACTTATTACCCTTCATCTCTCCACCGCATTCCAGCAAGCAGTTACAGGTCAGCCGTGCTATTGTGTCTGCAGCTGGACTGGCTTGTTCACACACTCTTCAAGACACACTAGTCAAAGCCTTTTCCACATTCTCTCGGTCTTTTCTTTCTCACAAACTTTCAGATCTCAATCTATATATCATCATCATCATCTGGCAGTAACCTGAAAAACGTTCTCCTGCCAGTCTCTGTGCATGCACATATTTCCCGAAACGCCTTGTTCCCTTTTAGTCAGCACTCCAAGTGCTTAATGGCTGTTTTCTTTTAAATCTCTCCATTTCAGAGTCAAAAACTTCCACTCATCTGGATCTGGAACATCTTTTCAGCTGGAACTATCAGCACATTCAGTTTTGCTTTACAGGGATGATTTAGTGAGTGTGGTTTGTACTTTTTAGGCACAAAATATCCTCAATTTTAAATTTTCAGTCTTCTTCTTCTATTAGGGAGCCAGTTTAGAGCATTTTACTTGTATCTTGAAGTCTAATCCTACATGACCTGCTTGGGATAGGCTTGTGAATTTATCTACCGAAAACAGTTCATTCTTGCATGAACGTTTTCTAACCTCTCTGTAACCCTTGTTTTACTCTGACTCAGTTTAGACATAAGGCCCTTGTCAAAGTGGCTCATATCCTTATACTTTTCTTCTGCTTTCAGCGCTAACTAAAACAAGAACTAACTGTTTTCTTGCAGCCTAATATATCTCAGCCCCCCTGACAGATGCCATTGTCATGAAATAACCAGCTAGTCAATGTTATACACTTTACCTGTCAGTGGTGTTAATGTTATGGCTGGGCACCTGAAAGTACATAATATCAAAAAAAGTAGAGAAAAAGTTATTTTTACATGACATTGACCCTTAGAAGGATTTGCTTCTTGAGTCAGAGCTCATTTTGTTCAGATGAGCAAAACATTTACACACACGACCGCAGTACCCGTCAGATTAGTGTCTGAAGTAACACCTCCAGTGTGCCCACACTGCAAGCTCGTAAAAAGAATGATGTATTCCTCCCTGCCATCAAACCTATCCGCCAGGTCAACAGAGTTAAACTTAGCCATGCTGCAAGTGTGAAATTGCACTGCTGTGGTTTTACTTTAGGTGGAATCACTAAATGATCTGGTGACTCTCCCTTTATTTCCTTAAGCAAAACAGTTGCCCACCCTATAGCCAAAGCGGTCTTAGAATATTTTGTTTGGGGTTATGCTTCTCATCGTGGGGATAAACCACTAAGTATCTGCATACAGTATTTCTACTGATTTGACAAGAGGTTTGTAACTATACAGTTCCTGTATATGACATCAAAGATGTTTTTATGTGTTTAGGGCTTAGTATACTGCTGTTTTTTTGGCTTGGCCATGAGATGGAGAAAGCCAAAGATGTGTTTAAAGAAAACAGCATCCCACAGTGCACTGCAGCAGACAAATAGTCATGACGTATACGTGTGAGGTCCGGGGAAGACCACATGTAAAGACACTCAGCTATGTTTGTCTTTGTACAAACATTTACAGGTTTATTCAGCTCGTCATGCGTTGCAAATTGGTAATTGCTGGTTGGAAGGTCGCTGAAGAGTTCGTCTCTCAAACAGTTTTCATTTCTTCTCTCCAGACTAAACTAAAAGCACATTTACCCTGTAAGCACTTTTTCCCCCCTACCTTCTCTCCATTTTCTATATCTCATTCTTTATGCCGTCTGGCCTTTTTCCCATAGCCTTGTGTTATTTTGGCTGTGCTGTTGAAGCTAAACACTTCTACATGACTCAGGGCTATACCGAGCCAGATTATGGGCCAATGTAGACAAGAGCCTAAACTGAGTCTATGAGATAGGCCTAAGCATTGGTTTAGGAAATCCAGAGAATGGGGTGTGATTGATTGTGAATGCTGGTATAAAATAAACTGATCTGATAGGCTTTACTCATTATGACCTCATGATGTTGTAGCCTCACTATCTGATCAGATGTACTGTGTTCTCATATTGTGCATAACAATGTGCATTCAGGCAAAATATTAAAAAGGCCCATATCATGGAATATTTTGCTTGCTTTTTAACCAAGAGGGTTGCACTTTAGAAACAAAATGTAAAAATCTGTAAAGAACTATTTATTCATTAATCTATAAAATACATCTTTGCAAACGAAGATGCAAAAGCAGCCTTGTAAAATCATTTACATAGAGTTGACTAAATCAGTCCGCTGCAATTAAACACTGCCTATAAGCAATGGGCAATACCACCTATGGTCTTTTTGTTCGGATGCCAAATAAAAGCATAATAAAAGATTAATACCCCATTAACAGCACTGGGGGGTTGGGGGGTGAAATGGCATGAAATAGCGCCATACAATCTCCCATTACAGAGAATTCACACCATCACATGTATATGTATATAGATGTAAGTGCTCATGCATGTATCAGTCTGTCCATCTATACTGCCTGTTCATGTTAAATTCAAAAAGTGCTTCACCCAAGTCTACTTTATGAATACGGTACAACGCACGGCATCAGAACGGAGGTCATTCACAGTAGACTTAAGGACACAATATCAAAAATAATGAAACGATTAAGAGAAATAGAAAAGTGTTCATACAGAATCACAGCTGCTTTTGGTACATGAAACAGCACAAATGTCAAGTGGGTCTACGAGAAAACGATCAAGAACTATGAGGGTCCTACAGGTCCTTTAAGCTGAATCCTAAACTTTAAGGCTGTGTATATGGGCAATGCTGATGCTATCTGCTCATCTTCCACACTGTCTGACTCAAGAGGAACAATTTACACCAGTGCCAGGTTACAAAGACTATATCCGTTCCCTATGAATGACAAGGAGCCTACATCAAAGACATCTCACATCTCACATGCTCACACACACACACACACACACACACACACACACACACACACACACACACACACAATCCAGCTGGAATGATGCGTTTGGGTCTTTTTGTCATTTCTCATTCCGGATGAGAAGTTGAGAGAGATTTAAGCCTCTGATATGAGGAATGAACTACAGACTGTTGGCCAGCTGCAAAAGCAACATCTCTGCTCTGCTGGGCTCGTATGCAGCCACATCACAGCAAACACAGAGACACTGGGCACTCCATAAAATTCTTTATTGTTACAGAAGAGCACAACTGGAGGCTGTGATGGGAAGTCAGTGCAAGTGGAGTTTATGATTTCAGCTGTTCATTTAGTTCAGATGAACTGTGTCTGAGAATATGTGCCATCTGTTTAAACATGTGGCACACTGTCATTCTCAGAATATTGAAATCAAACTTTTTTCCATTAAAAATAGACTTTATTTTTTTCCCCTCAGCAGTCAGTCTGATGAGCATGTGTGAGCCAATAAGCATGCTTGTTCCAAAACTGAGACAAAATCGGTCATTCCGTATGCATGTCAGTAACATCAATGCTGCTGGACTAGTCTGCAGTCTGTGATGTTAGTGAGGAATTATAAAGCAAGAGCCACCATGTAAAACAAATTCAGGGACCATGTCATGTGGCTCTGGCGAGAAGTAGTGGGGACTCATTTCCCCCATTATGTAGAGACCACAGTGCCCTTCACAGCAGTGGGGAATTCTGCCCATAACACTAAACCTTAGCCATTTTGATTCCCTCCATGGTTAGAGCAAACGTGTGGCCATCGTTGTGGTAATTAGGCTATTTTCAGATAACCTGGCTTACCTCATTTACAATCTTAGATGCAGCACCTCACGGTGATTTCTGCTTTAAGCCACATAACAGTTTGTAATTTAAAAGAAGATATTGACAAAAGTATACTAACACAAGCAAACCTACAAAAAGACATTCATACGGTTGTAAGCAATAGAATAGAAAACACTTAAATATGGCTGCTTAATAAATTAAAGTAAAAGTACTGCTAATTTTAATGCACAAATGTGATTATTTTCTGAGTACCATTAATAATTATATAATTAAATTTTAATTTAATGCCACATTTTTAAAAAATCTTTTGCTCAGCAGATAAGTAGTAATTGTGAAAATGCATATGCAGAAGTGTGTTCTCTCGACATTCAGTCAGAAAAATGTAAACTGTCCGGGGCAGCCTAAACCTTTGCAAATTATTTTTTTTAATCTCGTTTAAAGAAAGAACTACATTAGCCTAAAGTGCAAGTGTGTGCAAAACTAAACCCTTTTAAATAAAATAGCAATTATACTCTATATAAAAAATAAATAATACTAAGTTAGCTACTGGTTATCATATGACCTGTATTACTTTAGATGATTTTTGCACCACAAGTAACTCTGTAATATTTCAGGTGAGATTTGCTACAGGATCCTTCTTTGTCTCCTCCCTCCAATATCCGATCCAATATTTTCTGCTGGTGTCCCAGCACTGATAAAGAGCATCAGATCAGTGCCACTTCGATAATGAACATTAACAGCTCTTCTAAAAGTGTATGCAGAAATTGCTGGCCTTCAGTTCTGAAAAAGTACTGCAGGCAGGAATGTGCTGTTCCAGACACCCAAACAGTGCGGTGTTCCAGCCAAGCCGCATACTTGAGATGAGTGACCTCATACTGAAGCAGCAGCGCACTCTGTGTATGCAAACACACTGCCATGGCAACCAGGCCGCCAGGATGACGTCAAGAACATCGATATGAAAACTCTTCTCCATGACCTGCAGCATTTCATTTGCCTTAAGAGTCAGTAATGAGCTCACCCAGGCACTCCATTGCATCAGATCAGGCGCAAAACAAGCATTATGGCCAGGCAGATGTTACGAGGTGACGGGGGGGGGAGAGCCGAGCTGTCCTCTTCACACTCGGCCTCTGAATTGTTATGTCTGGAGATAAAGTTTCCACTGTGTATATTTGAGAAGTGAATGAAATGTTCAGTGACTGCTCAAGTACAAAATGTCAGCGTGAAGATAGCTTCTTTCCACCAGAGGAACAAGGCCTCAGACACACTCAGCAGGAAAGAATCAAGAGCTGTCTGTTATTAGAACTGCTATTAATCTGAAGAGGGACATAAATAGTTACAGGCTCATATTCTGGACTTTCGAACGGAGTGACTCAAATAAAGTGATGTTCCGTTCATGCTGAACGTGGGGGAAAAATGGCTTTATTCAAGTCAAGCTTTAAGCCACTTGTTTCTACAGCCTTTCTGCATGAACAGTGGAACGATCATGCTTTTGCTCCCCCCCCAAAAAAAAAATTATTGTTACTTTATTGTTCCTGTTCCAATATGAAATATCTGCTGATAGAGCACCAATATCTATACCATCATATCCCATCTTTATATCATTACACATTTAAAACACTTCATGTTAACAAAAGCAGTGTGTTACAAAAGAAAACTTCAGAGCTATGAAAAGTTGCTGTGTTGTGGTTTATTCTTAAAGCCTAAAAAAATGGCCTCACTGTAATCCTCATTTCAGTACAAGGACCGCTTCATTTAAGCTTCAGCTATTGGTGCGCAGATCAACATCACGCACACGTGCATAATAATTCGGTCCATGCCATTTCCTCTCAAAGCCAAGAGCAGCAAAGACTCCATAAACTTTGCTGTGAGATTCAGTCCTGCACATAGGCAAGCAAGGAGACAAGTGTCTAGAACATGATTCATAAGCATAGGTTTGAGTTTTGGCATAGATACTGAAACAAATATATAAAGTTAAATGTAGAAATTCACATAATTTAAACTGCAGACTGGTCCCCATTACTTCATGCCCACCAGTTGTGGAGGGAACAAGTAAACTTAAAGTGCAGCTTCCAGCTGGAGGCCAAGATTAGCCCATTGGCCAGAATGAGGTTGAAGGAGTGTGCTGATCAGGGAGAGCTTGGCTTGGCATGTGTTGCTAATCAGAACCTGTATGGCAGTGGTGTTGGTGGCAAACCCCAGCATGCACCCTTAGCTTGCCATTTTCCAGGTGCTGTTAGTTCCTGCGTGAGAACTGAAAGTTTGCCCCCGTGGAGTTTCCCATGCTTTGTGAACCTAAACTGCAATACAAGCTTTGCTGTAGAATTGATAAAACTCTGAATGTTTGCTGAATCTTTTTAACAGTGAAGGATTGATTGATATTAAAAACTTGCAGCTGGATGTGACTTTGTGAACAAAAAAAATTAACCTTTGCATTTAACCCATACACATGGTGCAGCAGGCACTGATCAACAGTGCCCAGGGAATCAGGACAGTACCTTGTCAAGTCCCTAACCCCTAGGCTACCACTGCCTGTATTGGTTTTGATCATGTGATTGGATTAAACGTTCAAGCTTCTGACAGCTACTGAAATCTGAAATTCTGAAACTCCAAATAAACACCTGGTCCAATAGGAGCTTAGGCAGCAAAATCTATTTGACTTCTAGGTTAGTATGTCAAAGCTTTTAATATATGTAATATATAAAAATATATTTTTGCCCTTTTATCCCACTAGGATATTTCTCCTGATTTCATATTTTGTCAAGTTCATAACCTGGTAGGTTGTGAACTTCTAAACATTTTTCCCTTAAATCTCTCAAACATGGAACAACTCCAAAAGGCAGTGTTAACACCTTAACCCTACATCCTGTTCAAATGAATGGGTTCTATTAATTTAGGGTCTTTGTGTGCACATTATAGGTAATATTGCATTAACCACCCCAGCATGTGAAGTTCATACTGCAGCCTGGTTTTCCTTCACTTTGAGTTGTTTACATGTTCCAGTACTTACACATACTATTCAGTTATCCAAAAAGAAACCAAGCATGACCAGAAAAATATGATCCAAGGATTTTTTAGGAAAAACCTGCATGATTGCTTCCGAAATTGAAATATGACCAGATTTCCTTGAACCCATTTACCTGCATGTTACCCCTTTGTGGTGGGGTCTTGCACATACTCCTACTCGACCTAAAGCCAGTCACTATGGAAATGGATAGAAATTAAATTTGCTCAAACTGAAGAGGGCTAAAAGTAAATGCTAATGAAAACATCCTCCACCCAACAAATAAAGACTCCAGTCTTAGAATTTTGGTTCCAAATACTACTTTTCACTACAAGAACCTGTGTGGTGTACTCAATACTCCTCTGCATAAAAACTTCCTTGATTGGGTTTTTAATGTATGAAAAACTGGCTAAGTATAAAAACACATGAAGAAAAGAACGCTCATTTATAATAAACTTTATTAGATAGTTATCAATATTATCTACATCACTGAATACAAAGAGAATGATGGTCTGCAGGCAAGAACTATACAAGAACTGAAAGCTGAACATTGGATGTCAGACAAGAACTACATTTGCACATCTAAAAAGATTGTTATGGGGGAGAAATGAAGTGTCTGGAATACACAAACACCACCTAAGCAATGTAACCTCCTCTGCACGAAGTCTCAGAATGGGCGGTGTGAAGAAACTTAAACGTTTCCTCATCGTTATAAAACCACATATGCCCAATGACACCAGGTGTGTCACTCAATGGCTAGTTCATAGACAAGGCACAGTACAGTAGTGTTACCACATATGCACTTCACTTACGGGCAATGGACCCTCCTCCCCAGCATTACCCTGACCTGAACAGGTTGAAAACAGCATTTTTTGGGGGTGGGGGGGAAACAATACCAAAAAAAACAAAACAAAACACATGAACAGTAAGGTTCTGCAGAAACTGGATTGGAGGGCAATTATAAAAAGACCGACAGCCAAAACAGCCTGCTGTGATGAGTATCATTCATGAGTGCTACAGTTTCACAGTGACCCCATCATTCAAATGATCTAAAAGTGTGGCTCTCTAAACAATGCACCATTGTCACATGGGCAGGCACTTCAGATATTACAGTGTTAAGTGAGAAGAGGGTCTGGTGGCTCTAGGAGTGAAACAGGCAGGCCACGCTAGCTGCGGTTTCTAATGCCGTGTGCACTAGTTTCTCAGGTCTGTTATAGACACTGAGGTCAGAGCCCGTTTCCCCAGGCCAGACAGCCAGGCCTGCAGTGAGCTAACACCAAGCTATATTTAACCTGCTAGGAGCAAGGGGGGGAAAGCCATCGCCACGCATCCAGTCTGCTTCATGAGTCAACTTATATTTGCATCCTGCTAAAAAGAGCTCTCCATCTTAAACCTCACATTTAGCTGAATCTACCCTAAGCATTCTAAGAGGGAAAGAACGAGCGGATTAAAAAAAACATCTTAAAAATGGATCCATAATTCATGCCTAGAGACTCATTAAAGCAAAGAAGTTTCATACATGACTGAAGGTGATGAGTTAAAATATTTACTGCTGCCCAGTTAAACCCACTCTAAACTGCAGCAACCTGATTCCACAACCAGCATTCAAAAGGTAAACGACAAACGTCACCATGTAGCTGTAATTAAAAGAACGGTGAAGAGGGGAAGATTACAGGCAGCCATGGCTGAGGTTCCAAACTCGTTGCACATCTCCTTCCAGCCATGCAGACACATTCTTCTCTAGGCCAGCTCATGCCACCGGGTTCCGCAGGTCAACAATTGTGTTTCCAGTATATGACTAAAGCAAGCCACAAAAGGGTTCTTTTTATTTAAAAAAAAAAAAAAAAAAAAAAAGTGACCAAAGGGAAGCCAAAATGTGATCGTAAACACTTCAAACGTGAGAGAGCGGCATCCTTTGTGTGATTCGTAAAAACAGACATTTCTGCAATAAGTCTTGTACCAAAATCCAAAGCGTGGGAGAAAAAAAAAAAAGCAGTTAAGAACAGGTTTGTCAGGGGGGGAAAAAAAAAAAAGGTTATCCCAGAGAGAACGAGCACTTTGCCTTGCACTGCTGAAAAGGCACTCCTATCATTATTGGTACAGCAGGTAGTTCTTGAGGGAAGCAGGTAAAGGGAGTCCATGAACTTCGCTCAGTCGCTCCCGGCCCAAAGCTACTCTCACAGAGCGTCTGCACAGGTCCATCAGAGGCAGAGGCTCAGCTGCAGAGGCAAGAGAGAGAGCACATTATTAAATACTCTTTTATTAGGGAACAATTTTGCACTGCATTATAATAAAGAAACTGGTCAGAGCAATAATCTGATAAATACATTTGCAAAAAAAACCCCATAAAATAAGTGACCAGTGAAGACAGTGCTCTAAACAGCCCTGAAACAGACCAGTCATTGACTTCACTAAAAGCTGACCGTGCTAAGCAACATGCGATCCAAAAAACTGCAGTGGTTTCACATGCACCATAACCTTCCAATCCCAGCATTAGAAAAAAAAAAAAAAAAACCTCAAATCACAAGTGAGACTTATAAAAACGCTTTGTTCAGCATCAGGGCACTCAAACACTTAAAACACAATTAGATGAATTAAAGAGGAGATGGTCTAAGTCACCGAACGCAGTTTGTCTAATGTAAAAATATGATCAGAGCAGGGTGCATCATGGAAATTCAACTGAACAATTTTCCATGCGTCTATATATATATATATATATATATATATATATATATATGAAAAAAATGCAAAGGTTTCATCCCAGATCAGTTCGAAATATGAGAAATCTTAACATCTGTCCAGTGTAAATCTTTTTGCGTGCGCAATTATCTGCTGATACCGAGGTGATCCCCATATTACTGTGCACCCCCATGTTAAAGTAAGCCTTTAAGCCTCATTCTGTTATTACATCATCCCATCTTTGTCATTGCTCACTGCCACATGTTGCATTGTGGAGATTACTTCATAACATTCACACCCTTAAAACTGGACTCCAGGGTAGGAAACCATATGGAAACAGCACACTTAGGATTTTGTCCTTGATGAGCTGACCGTATAGTCTGTGCTGGAGAAAAGGTATTAAAAATGCAACGACAAGGCCCGACTCTATTGCAGGCCAAGTCTGGAGACTCAAGGGGCTGAGTAATGCACCGGCTGCTTGCTGCTCTCATAGGAGGTGGCAAATTCAGGAACACCTGCATCCTGAGCTGATGTGTTGCATTAAGGTGGCATTACAGGCATCTTCCTGAAGTCAGGCCACCGCTAAATGCTATGATGCGTTAACTCCCTCACTGGCCTGAGGGGAAGCCTTTTAGAGTTATTCCACCATCTGAGTACACAAAGAACCAGCAGGATGACTGACATGGGTTTCATTAGACGGGACGTAATTGGTGACCATGAGACTGTTTCCTTTGAAAACAGGGTGTTTATGGTAAATGCACTGGCTAGACTACTCACAGGCAGCTGCATCACGCTCACTCCTCCGTCTGCTCTTATTACTGGACCACACAGTGATGACATCATGTGAACATCATGGCACAACGATTTAACTCCAGGTTGTCTGCACTTAACATTCTAACTTTAATAAAAATGTGGCCCAACATTTGCAGTTTCAGTAATTTTTTTGGCCAATGAGAACAGTTCAATGTATTTACCTAAAATCTGAATTTCACTTCCCCGCTCACCACATTTTTCTTTGAGCAAAACACAATTTGCTCATTATTTTCAAATGCCCTCAACAATAGGGAAGTTGTGGCGCATGCCTGCAATAAAAGCTGCTGGATGCGGACCATCAGTGCATGATGCTTCATGGGTGCCAATTTCCAGAACCATCAGAGCCTGGGTATGACCGTAGACTAGCTGTCTCGGATAATAGCGAATAAAGCACCGTTATGCATTTACAGGTCCTTATTATACAAATTGCCATTTTATCAAAGCTCTTGTAAATTAGAAATGTATCAATGCATCAACCATTCCAATGTTTTTCACTCTGGAAACAACCTGCTACTAGAATTGAGCAATAAATTGCTTTGCCCCCTTCAGTGCACCTTGGGTGTGGAATAATTTACAATGACTGGCAACATTTTAGTTTGGCGTTATTAGGGTAAACCAAAACCGTACCACAGAGACCTTCGCTGGAGTAGTACAATACATGAGATCATTTATATGATCTGATTTCAAATGAATTAAATGTGCTGCAATTTTTAAAAAGTGTATTGTTGGAACAACACAATGAAACCAGATCATCAAAACATACATTAAAAATAAATGCTCTTGTATGCACTTTAGACGGTTTGATTACACAGGAGGGAAAATTATTAGGATGGATAAAGAATCCCTGGGTAAATGAATGTTTATGGAGCAGATCCACATCAGCAGTGGAATTACTCGCTTGCAAAAACTTGCATGAAAAAAAAACTGCAAGTTTAATCGTTCACTTTCTGGATATTAGTAAGAGGTTAACTGGGGTCATGATCTTAAGCAGGAGAGCTGTATGTACTGTGGTCTTGCACTTAGGTTGAAATCCAGTATTCTATAGATGGGGAAACAACCAGTCTGAGTCACAAAACCACAAAAATAAAGTCAGGGGTGGACAGCGAGGCCTCTTAATTAATGGGGACTTCGACTAAATCCAAAGCATGAAACAAACAGGTGCAATGTAGCATGTGTTTGTGTCCAGGCTTTCACACTGTACAGCCACGAAATCCAAAACTTAACATGGTGCCCACAAAAAATTACAACAATCCATCTTGGGATTAATCAGAATTTAAGCAGAACATATGACAACTCTTTTGCAACTTGGTCATTCTGAAAAGTGGCCGTTTTAGAAGCTCAACAGCCACAAGCAGTACTCTGTAAGCTGCAATTTGGTATAATGTAATAAACACACATTGGAACACCAACATGGGCGCTTAAAAATCACAACAGTCAAAAACGTTGACACTTCAGACTTTTTTTTTTTTATAAAGTCATGCATCTCTGTCTTCACAAGCAGACATTGCATGGTCATGCTCTAATCATGTAACATTCCCCTCACTGCACAGATACACATTTACAGCAAGGCAAAAGGAAGAAATCCTTCAGAACTTTCCTTCATTGATTAAAGATTTAACCAAATTTAACACCGGTAATGCCTTTGGCAGACTAGCTGGAATTAGTATCAGTAGTATACAGAGCATGTTCCCTTCTCACATTGTGCACTGTTCAGCATATGACCGATGCACTTTCATGTTTATATGACTAAAATAGACATCATTCTAGAAATGACTTACCTTACACAGGAGCATTTTCACAACTCTTAGGAGAGACCTCTGCTCAGCAGCACTACCTTTTCTAACTGCAAATGGTTCTGTAGGCCATTATACACACTCCGCAACACTGGCCAGTTTTTCTACATTTTAAATCATTTTAATCTATTGTTCGTACATCTACAACCACCAGCAAAGTACTCCTATTTAAAAGATTAAACAGTTTAAATAAAAGTTTCCTTTAAAAGGAATACCAAAATCAAAACGGACCTCATCACCAATTGCAGAAAAGAAAATAACCAATAATCTAACATCCCACCCCCATTCCACATATTTAGCTCACATTTAAAATCATAAGATGTGGAAACCTTGATCTAGGATATTTGTACGTAACTGCCAGTATGTAGGCCTATACAAAATAAAAAGTAAAAATATATCCTTGACCGTGACCTCTACCTGGAGCACAGCATCACCTCAACATTCTATTCTTTCAGAAACTTAAAATAACACTTCTAAATATTGGCCAAAGGAAAATTCTGTTTAGCAAAAACATGCCAATACCAAAATGACAGATCACTCCAAGTTTTGGCATCTAAGCAGCAACAATAAATAAATTATTTTTAGGGGAGTTTTTTTTTTTTTGGGGGGGGGGGGGGGGCGGCGTAGTGGTACTAAAAGATTAGGGGGGTGCAAAGATGTGGGATTTGTAGGCTGATGCCAAGATTTTTCATGTACATATCTGCTGATTGCTGGCAGACAGCAAGTTGTACATGTGGCGAACAAAGCTGCAGATTTTGTTCATGCATGCCTAGTTCTCAATGGTTCTGAAAAGCCAGCACTTCATACGCAGATGCTCTGCAGCAGAGTTAGATAAACCACATGACCTTTATACAAAAAAAAAAAAAAAAAAAAAAAAAAAAAAAAAAAAACTTCAGGCAAAACATTGAACTTCAGGTCACAATGCCAGGTTTGATACTATTCAATGCGTGAATTCAACCACTACATAAATTTAACTTTTCATTCTCAGACATGTATTCATCAACAACAGAACCATACAATGACTGTACAAAATTGGTGCGCCAACCAGGTTGAGAACCACAGCTACACACCCACTTCATGTCAAGAGGGGCTTAAACAGCTGCTTAGTTCAATCAGATGTATTCAAGTGCAGGAAAACTATTTACAAAGCAGAGGTACTCCAGGGATAGGTTTTGGACCCTCTGCTGTACTGTGTATTCTACAAAAGGGGTATTTTAGGGGATAAAACCAAGCTGTTCTAGAAATCAGCTGCCCAGGACAGTAACTGAAGACTCCTGTCCTAACCAAACCAAACAAAGAAGAGATTTTCAATAAAAGGAAAAGAGCTCAATACTTACGATCAAGTCCATTGATGTACCGGATTCTGATTTCGCAATGTCCCCACACTGCACTTACTACAGGGTACAGCTTTTTGCCTTTCAGTCCTCGGAAAGCCACCCCTAGATACTGTCCGTCCACTATAAAGCTTAGCGTCCCCTCGTCCATGTCTAGGACCACCAGAAATGAGTCTGGGACTATGAACGTTTCGTCTGGTTCCAAAAAGGCAGGATAGGTTCTACTGGCCTGGTTCTTGCCATCGTGATAAAGTTTGTTACGTCCCAGGTCCCAGCCCCAGGATTCGCTGTTATTTCCTACCAGCGCAGTGTATCCTACTGAGTGCAGCGGAGCCTCCCCTGTAGCCACGCCAACCACAGCATGTGTGCCCCGCTGCCGCATGGCCCAGCTGATCTCCCACACGTGCAGTCCCCGTGTGTAGCCCACGCGGCCACGGATAGCATCCGTGCTCTGTGCCACGGGGTGTCTGTGGAAGATCAGCTTATTGTCCTCTTTGACAAAGATGTTCAGAGAGCGGTCGTCGTTGTTCCACGAGTGCTGCACCTGCACGTCAGCCGAAGCAGAGGGCATATCCAGAAGCATGTCCAGCCGGGAGGGCTTGGTGTAGTCCAGGGCCTGCAGCTCCAGCTTGAGGGGCCGAAACGCAGGGTCCCGCATGTCCACTGTCTTTATGCCTCCCGGAACCTTTTGCCCCATGCTATGGATGCTTCAGACAACACCTCGCTTCCCCCTCCCTCCACAAAAACACAAACGGGCAAATGAGGAACAGCCAAGGTTCTGCTCCTTCGCCTCAGCTCAGCCTTCCGGTTCTGTGGGTTGCCAGAAAACAGGGTCAAAGCAGGAACCAGTTGAGCTCACCTGGGGAGATTAAAGACCAAAAGCAAAAAAAGTTAAGATAGCATTTTGCAAAGTTGAGCAGCTCATTCCAGTACCCACAAACACATGGTTGCGGTCAGAAGAAAATGGTCAAATAAATGAAAATTAGGTGTAAAAATATTAATTGTTAGGAACTTAACTGTGTAAAGTGCAGTTAACAGATTACGCAAAAACCTATTAATTTTTTAAAAAATTGCACTACCACTTCAAGATTATAATCCTCATTTCAAAGTTTTCAGGACGTTATACAAAAATGAATGTTACAGCTAAATGCTTTTGAACTCCACCTCGCTCACACCCTCCAACATCCTTACTGAACTGTTTTCCCCTTCAGTTAAGGAGAAATATAGGCCACTTCTCACTGGATCATTGCAGCACAGATACAAAATCACAATCGCTTACCACAGTCCCACAATCCCTTTAAAAAAAATAATAATAAAAGGAAATAATGGGGGAGGGGGCAAGACAATCCATTTCCTTTTTTAAGTTTGTCTAGGCAGATGATAACAGGAAAAGCAATAACAAAATGTCTGGCTTTAAAAATATATATAATATGCAGCTGTGCTGTTTTCAGGGAAAGCCACAAGCAGCAATATTCTGTCTAGCTCCCCAGACAGGGTCAGCGGCAGCAGAGGATGACAAAACCCCAGAATACAGGGAGGCTGCATTCACCCTTACAGCCAGTGAAGTCTTTATGCATTGTGCTGAGCTATACTGCCATTGCCATGTTTTGAACTGCTCCCAACCACCACCACCACCACCACCACCAGAGAAGGCTGCTGTTAAAACAGGACATGTACAAACACCGCTGCAGTCAAATCAGAAGCTCATAATTCTTGCTTTTATTCATTTTCTTATTTACGTCTGGCATTTACACTGTGTGAACCCTTTATGACAAATTAACCAAAAAAGTCAAAAATTAAAAATCAGGCTACATTCACTTAAGTGTTTTCATTCAAATGAAAGAAAACTTATCACTCTGTGATTAAACAAAGGTTGATCGCCACAACTAAATGTAAATAGTCACAGAACTTCTGCGTACAGCACCATGGAGAAGGGTAAGAAGAGAACTGAGTCCAAGCACTGTTTAAAAATACTGGCTTGCTGGAGGGGCCAAGTCGTAATTGAATTGTAGACAAGAGTTCATTGAGGAGCATCTTGGCCCTTTTTCTAATACAAGTAAACAACCATTTAAATGGGTCATGCCTCTCCAGTGATGGCCTAACCGAGGGTGAGAAAAACCAAGCAGTGGGTGGCGAGTTTGTGAATGCAAAACAATATCGTTTTCAATGGTTGTCCAACCTTTAGAAAGTAAGAAACATGTCAATTTGCACACACTGCGCACAGGTTCAAATGTTCCCATCCAACACAGCTAAACGGTAGCAGACCAGCGTGCAATTTAAAAAGCAGGTTTTAGCAGAAACGCGTGGACGGGACTGCTGTTCTGAAACCCAAGACAGCATTCCTGTTCACAAGGGTCTTTCCATTTGAGGATTTTCCACTTCTCAGAAGTGTTGCGGTTGAGGATCATGTCTGAGTGGGAGAGCGTGTCATATGGAAGTGACACCATGCTGTTGTGTTGTTCCTGCAGGTTTATTTTGGTGCCTGGGGGCTGGGGCTCTTGCAGCTGGTCGCAACGTCTGGTCCCATGAGTGGAGAGCTGATTGAAATGCAGAGAACATGGCGTGGATTTGCAGGAGCTGAGGGAACACTGGCAGCTTTTGTCTTCACCATCAAGACCACATTTTAATACTCATGCAACTGTGGGCTTCCTGGGACTTTGCTCACCCCATAAAAAGTAAGACCTGCTTAATTCCTGCCCCTTTGCCCACTTGGAGCCAAATCACACCTATCATTTTCGTTAACGTGTACAGCACAGCCCACGGACTCCTCGGTCATCGTCACTTGACCGAGGGCGTGAAGGATAAGAGGGCAGAGTCCAGATTAATCAAACTGATCAAGTAAAAATCTACAGCAGCAGTGACGACACATCTAATGAGCCACTGCCTGTTATAAAACCACTTGTTTTTCCGGATGTGCAAGTACTAAACGAAGCACCACCATGCTGAAATAGGGACATTACCATGGACAGGTTTTAGTCACACGCTCGAGGCATCTGGCAGGCAGCTGTGAGTGCGAGGCGGCGCAGAACTGTGAAGGTAGATGACAAATCATGGTGTAAACAAAAATGTCACACGGTCACTCAATTCAGACACTGGACAAACAGTGTAAAGTGTCAGGCGAAATGCACCTTGTAAGATAAACATTTAGATTAACTAGGGGGACTGGGATGACAAACTCTGAATACGGGGGGGGGTGTTTCAAAAACCTCCAAGGCATCCACTTCTCACTGGAAAAATCTCAGCCTTCATGTGAAACACCCAATGACCTACAAATACATTAGCTTACAGGATTTATTGAGTAGTGTCTTTTCACTCCACTCCCAAAAACACAGTATGTGTCCCTGCCTGCCACACAACCGCAAAGCAGCATAGAACCACCCACATGCTTAATAGTGGCAAGCGATTTTAAAACACTCCTCCTTACAAAAAAAAAGTTTCTGTAGCCGTTTTGCCACCTGATCACAATAACTGATCCCAAAATGCATCCGATGTACCAAATTGTGGTGTTAAATACATCCAATGTTGGTCTTAGTGATGAGACCACCAGTTTCCTTCTAATGACCAATAAATGCTGTTTGCGCAACACTGTACACTGGGCCAGGGCATCACTACTCCTGTAGGTCCTTGGCAACAATGTGGTGGTTTTTGTTTTGCATACTAGACCAGTCTAACAGTTATTTCGAAAAAAAAAGTCTTAGAGCTTTTACGGAGTTCAGACACTTTGGCAATTTCTTAAAATGTTGTGATTGGTGAAAATTACGAGAAGAAAGTTTCATATACTCTGAGCACTGATCATTGATTTAACGCTTGCTAAAAAGCTACATTTAGCTATAATAAACAGCTGCAACATTAATGTATGGTCAGGTTAAAACATTTATCTGGTTAAACACTTCTGCTGGACTGGTTTTACCTAAACAATGTGAATATAGTTCCAGTATACATGAAGCTGTTTTATTTAATTAGCCTGAACAACAGAACAAGCTACAGAACATCCACATATCTGAATACTTCAGAGAGCGGAACCTATATGGCATGGAATATTCAAGGGACTACTGTAAGGGATGAAACATGGGGAGTTCCAGAGTGGTTTGTAAGGGTAACTTCAGGTCATTGACATCATTTACAGTGCGAACTGCGCTTCCTCAGGGAGAAGTTTATAGTTTGGGTTATCAGAACACCAGTGAGAAGGGAAGGCTACTTTGCTGAGCCTTCTGCTTCTTCAAAACCCACACAAGACATTTCCTTTTCAGCTGGATGAAGGGAACAATGTGCTTCCATGGGAAGCCAAGTCAGACTTCAATTGTTTGTGATTCTTTTGTTTTATAAGAATGTTTCCGGGCTTCATGGTTTACTTTGAGATGTAACTTCATAGTGGTTCCTTACATTTACAGCTTTTGGCAGATGCTCTTCTCTAGGGCAGCATACAAAGGTTCCTTCTCTTACACTGACCACACTGGTAGACCCTGTACGTGAAGTCAGCACTCAACACCTCTTGAGGTAAAGCCATTAATTGCCTAGAGACTGGTTTGAAAATGCAAAAAATATGAACAGAAATATTTTAACATTACTGATGTGAATTATTACTTCAGGTCTACTAGTCACCAATCCCAATACACATCAGAAACGAAGTTGCAAACAGTTACTGGTCTAGCAGTCCAAAGGCTCTATTTTGATCTAGCAGAAAATGTAAAATGGAAGGTGCAACAAATATTTATGGGTGTGTCCAAACCCATTTTGCCTGTGGAAAAAGCTTTGTGCCAGTGTAAGGCAGATTGCTATTATAATGATGTTGACCTAAAAACTGAAAAATCATTCACGGGAGCAGCGCTGTCTTCCGAGTGCCATTAGTGCACTTTGAGCATGTACCGATGTCCGTTACCAGGGTCGTGCAGCAGCAAGTTACTAAAAACGTGCTTAAAATATGGTTTAATAATACGCCACTGACTTTAGACATGGTTTTGCTGGTCAAACGTACAAGGTTCCTGCAGGGTTTTAAAAATAGTAATGCACCAACAATGTCCCCAGCCTCATGTCATTTAAAAAGCATTGATTCTATGAGCAGGAAAAACTCATTCATGAGATTTTTAAATCCTGTGCACATCGTGTGAAAATGATGAATGCATTGGTATTAAGACAGCAACACACTGCAGCTTGGGGCCCCATTTTGCACCAGCAGAACATGCAACCTAGAGTTTGACTAGACTCAGTCTCTATAGAACAATTATTCAACATGCATCAACTGTAGATTGTCTTTCAGCACACAATTGTCAAATATGACTGCAGGTTTCACTGTTGCGATTGGAAAATATTTAGTCATGGTAGGCACATTTTAAACTTGTACCGCGCAAGGACTTATGATGGCAGTAATGAAGCTTGTTCCATTATGCTAAATTTGACTATAGTTACACCCAAATTGCATCATATCTGACAAGCAATGTAATTTCACAACAAACTCTTAGCTGATCAGCTTAATCAGTTAGAATCACTGGTGATTAACTACACAATGGCTGAACCTTTAACCCACTTAGAATAGGCTCAGCTATTGAGAAAAGGGTTCTCATTTAGAAAAGAATGGACTCTTGAATCTAATCAAGCCAGAACAGTGGGAAAGGGGGGAGGCACTGAAAAGATCAGAAAGCCTTTTGAAGGACTGGAATCCTTTAAGTGAACTTCAAATGAACTTGGGCTCACCCCCAGATTAAAGCAATAATGCAATACAGTCACAATGCAGCATGCTCAAACTAGCGCTTACAGTGCTGACAGCTGCCCTCACAACAGCCATGAAAAACATGCTCCACTCACTTCTTCACTAAACAAGTCCAACAGCTCTCACAGCCTACAAGCTGAGGGCTGCCCCAGAACAGGTGCAACCATAACCAAGCCCTGCCATTCTGCTAGCCCTGAGCAGAACTCTCCTGCAGCACACACAGACATCTTAAATGTGGCCAGCAGTGACCACACATCATGAAAGAATGTGCTTACTTTGTGCTCACACATGGAGGAAATAAGAGCGGAAGCATCCTCACCCAGCAATAAAAGCAGGCCCGAAACTGACAGCGGCGAGACGGACTTCCTGACAGACAGACGGCAGAGTGCATGATCACTGAATCACCACACAGCTCTTTGAGGTCTCTGCATATTCCCTAATGATTAATTCACAAACTGACAAACTGACTCAAGGGCACAATTTATACCAAGACACTTTCAGTCATGTCGCGACAATTCGTCTTTACGCCCTTTAAAATAGAATTTTTGAAGTGAATGTACAGAGGTTTTGAGGCCAGGGGGCAACCCATTAAAAGGTTCTATAAGGAACTAACGGGTAAAGAGTGTAGAGTCATGCCTGAACACACGAACATCAAACTTTAAGAGGAACTGTTGTCATTTCTCCTTATTTTGTAGCCCACCAAAACAATGCAATAATCTCAGACATACAAAACTTGCACCATATAAGCACCAGAACACTAAAGAACTACAGACTTGTGCCAGAATTTAATTTTCCACAAATAACTGATACTGCAAAACCACAGCGTCTGCCAAGAGATCGAACGTCATCAAAAGGGGATGAAAAGAAATAGCATGTCGAAACTCCATAGCTGTAAACCTGAGAGCATGACCTGGCAGCTTACATTCCCTCAGTCACAGAGGGTGGAGACGATACCAGGAGAAAAACCACAGTGCATCTCATTTTGGCAAAATACCTTGAGCTGATTTCCTGGACCGTGATTGAGACTAGCCTGCACAGCATTTTGAATGGAGATTTAGCACAGAGAGAAAATAAGGTGTACAGCAAGACTTCAGGCCTGTACAGGTAAATAAAGCCCAAAGCAAATGTTTTTGCTGTATGACAATTTATGAACTTGTTAGCATAAAGAACAATGGAATAAATCCACCTTGCAAAAAAAAACAGGAAAGGGCACAGAGAGGTCTCTCCAATATGGAAAGGTAAATCACTTCAGAACTTTGACTACACTGCACTGAGCATGTAAAGATGTAACATTAGCTTAACGGCAAACATTTATAATGGGGCACTGAAGCACTGAAAATATTAAAGAAGTCACTGTGCAGATGTGTACTACAGCATCTAAAATAAAGGCATTTTTATCTTATTAAAAAAATACTAGTGCTGTCAATCGATTAAAATCATGATTAATCACAAATTGTAACTAGTGCTCCATATACTTTGGGGAAATAGACAAATACAATTGTGGTGCTGGAAAGAAATGCTTGACTAACTGGTTAGATAAAGATTTCTTATTTTAAATCTGTTTACTTTATCATTTCTGTATTGATATAATCTCTTAATTTGGCAAGTAAAGTTTTACAGAGAACTTGACCTTTCCCACAATATTTATAGTGAAATGCAAATTGAATTAGCAAACAACTACATGGAAAACCATCACAAAGCTGCAATCCATTCAGCGATAGCGTTGGTTAGTTTAGCTGTGGTCACAATTTCTGCTGTTATAAGCCCAAAGCAATAGTGTTTATTGAACCAGTCCTATTTATTTAGACCTGATAAAAGCCTTCATTCATGAAACACATCTAAACTGGTCAAAATCATGAAGGGGTGGATCTCATCAGCTACAGAAAAGATGAGTTATCCCAAAGTTCTTACCTTCAAGCAGCAAAAAATTCCTTGTTTATTTACTGTGTAATGGAACATGTATTGCACAGTGTTTCCACTACTTTGTCTTCCTCTTATATAGCCCTTCAAGTGTGTTAGCTACCCGATACCCCTGTATAGGGGCTACCCAATCCCCTGCAGGTCATTTACACCCGCTGCTGGTTTAAATTTAGGTCGCATTTGGAAACCTGATATTAGCTATAGTATACACAGTACATGCGCTGAGAAAACACTGACATACTGTTCAAGAGCTCAAATCAGAAGGCACTCCATCTCAGCCCAAGACAGTGAAGCTGAGTCAGCACAGACTAAATCCCAAGGGAGCTCTACACCCAGTCACTATCCTCAGACAAACAAACCACCCATAAAGATTTTGTGGATTATTTAACACAGGAAAAGTTCACAGAGCAGATACGAGACATTACAAATCTGCCATCAATTTGTTTTGCCAAGTAACCTGTAACCAAGAACCCCTGATTGTTACCTTTTTGCCAAGCATGCCAGGCCAGAAATTTATGGACAGAGCTTCAAAGAGTGCGGCAAATGGTCAAATGCAATAGCCATAAACTTGTCAGTGTTGTCTCTGAGTCAGATGCCTGAAAATGGCTAGTAAGAATCACTGAGCATAAGGTAGGTCAAGAGTCAAAGCTCCTATATTGTTGCTACAGTTGTTTGGGTTTAGTATTTACATGAACATGCATGAAATCATACGACCACCACAAAACCATGAGAACCAGCCTGTTTTCATGGTTCTGCTGTGAGACGGGAAAAGGACACAGGTACTGGACCAGATACTCCTGGGTGTGGATTAGTAACTTCATCAGGCTGTACTGTATTGCATGGTGGAAAAACACCTTATGCCATGGAGTCAAAAAAAATTTGCATGGCACAGTTGACAGTAAGGGTTTCAGTCTTTCTAATTAAACTGACAAAAGCACTTAAGCCACTTTATACAAAAATAGTGGTAGAAAAAGAGAACATTTAGAGTTTTCCACAACTTCTGCATAAATTACTTAAAAGCAGATCAAGAGAACCCTATTAAAAACAAATTAGAAATACTGTTCTGGCCATTTATTTGAAAAAACACAATTACATATTAACTATAAAAACAATGTGAAACTTTAGGATTAGCACTTAATTTGAAGATGAAATTATAGTCAGGTGTTTTCAATCAATAAGGTAATGTGAAAGTGCACAGCTTTGATTTATCAAAGTCGGGTCTTTTAAACGAAGTAAAAGTGTACCATGACATGAACAAAGATTCCTGAGGACTGCCAAAAAAGAAGCTGTTGAACACCAGGCTGCAGGTTTAAAAAAATAAATAAATAAAATAAAAAAATATCCCTGAAGAGTTTAGGACTTCCATAGTGTGAGATACTGTGAACAAAAGGAGGCCATTCAAAACAACTGTTACTCTCTCCAGGACTGCTTGACCCACAAAGATCACTCCAAGAGCAAAGTGTTTAAAAGTCGGCAAGGTCACTAAGCGACCTAGTCTAACCAAGTGACTTAAGGCCTTGGTCACATTGGCAAATTTTAATCTGGAGTCCACTATTTAAAAAATATCACCACAATAGCATGCATGGCATGGATAGAAAGCCTTTCCAAAAGAAAGAACATTTGTCAACATACAGTTTACACTTACAATCCACAATTTATAATTACATTTGTCAAAAATAGGGTTCTTTCCCATTACTGTTATCAGTGCAGGATCATTATGTAAATTTCACTGCAAAATTAATTACTTCAACTTTCCATAACCAAATAATTTGTTACAGCAGAACAATTTGAAGCAGTCATGTCAAACAGCTTAGTGGCATTTCCCAAGAACAGGTTGAAATCAGGGAGTATTTATTGGAGTATATAGTATTTGAAACACCAGTAATGTTTGATCTAAAATTAAAGCTGCTATAATCACTGAAGGAATTCATAGTTTGTGACAAATGTACAATTTTCAAAACTTTTGACAAAATTGAAAAATGATTAAATGTGCAGGGATAGTAGGTAAGTAATGGGGTTTTTCCCTGTACAAACTGCAAAGCTGCTCAGTTTGTTTCCATCAGACATTTGCACACCACGCACTATGTAAGGCCATTCATTAAGAGTCAGCTACAACAATAAAAGGTGTGCCATACAATTAAATGTCAGGTATTAACAGAGCTGGAATTTAAAGTTCACTGGCCTTAAACGGCTACACCACCGATCATGAGATAGCAGTCAATATTGGTAATGAACAACAGTTGTGACGGCTCTTTGGTAGGGTGAAAGTACACCAAGCAGCACTCGACCAAATCAGCTCAGTTAAAGTTGCTCATTCAATAGACTAAAGTAAATACAGAGAGTCCCAAAATATCTCATTAGCTTAATGAGTTTTCAGAAATTTATTCAAGTTACATAACTTGGCAAACCAACCAACAATGCTGACAGCCAAAACTGAAATTGCACTGACAGAGTAAACACAAGCTGCCTCTATAATAAAACTCCCAACACATCCTGCTCCACCTCACTCACTACCAACACTGTAAGACAGTAAACTAAGAAACAAAAGAAGCTGGGTGCATAATAGCACTGCATGTTGCTAAGAGGATTCACAGAGTTCATTATTCTATGGTAAACAATTTACTGAAAAAAAAGTTGGTCACAGGGAAAAAGGAAGAAAATCCCATATGAGGAAGGCAGTGAAGCCTGCCTCTGAAGTGTTGCCAACATCAGAAATGGAGCCAATACAAGTCTAATATTGTCATCACTGTTCCCAGACCCTCAGAGACTTGGTAGTTAAGGCACTAAAGACAGTACCTTTCTATCTGTGGACTGTGTCCAAGTTATAAAATCTGCTGGCAAGTCAAGATCAACAAAAAGCTGACGATGGCCTTATCACCTGTAGGGTAAATACAATCAACCTTCTTTTGTACAGTCAGATCTACAATCAGTGTAAAGGTGATCAAAGAAACTCAGTTTTGGAACTGGACATAGTCATTGTGAACACATGATGCAGACACAAACATGCTATGGCAAGCTCCCTCAATGTATTGAACTCAACCACCATCAGCAAACAGTGCACCAATGAAATGCAACCTCTGCATTTAACCTATCCATGTAGAAGCAGCAGGACAGTGCCCTACTCATGGGTACCTCATTGTTACTTGTACTAGCCCAGGATTTGAACCAGCAACCTTTAGGTCACAGGGACAGGGCTCCAACCCTTATTTCAGTCTCGTGCAGCCATAACAGTCATCTAACCATGACCCATACAAGCTTTGAACTGCAAACCAGCAACATTAAATGAGAGGTCGGATATTAATGCAAAGTCTGGAAATGATTAAAATAAAAACCAGTGAGGTTTACCATCATAGCTGACCCAAATGAAGCGCATCAAACACTCATATCAAACAAGGTATTTCAGAGGTCAACTGAAACAGGGTGTTGACAAATTCTACAGCCAGCAGTGCATTAACTAGTGTATGATGGTGCAAACATGATGTGCTGCGTAAGCATCTCCATGAACATTTAAACCAGAAAGACAACTGATTGGTTTTACACTCAACCTTTGAAGTCAGATCTGAACATATTCTGCAAGTTAGTGCATGGATCGCCAAAAGCGCTTTTGAGCACTGCTAGGTACCATACTTACCCACTTCCAGTCAGTTCTCAGAGGCTTGAAAGCAGTACTTAAGCCAGCACACTTCACAAACTACTGGGCTAGGCCAGCACTGGAACACTGTGCACTAATGGTCATTCACATGTGCCCAAATGTTCAGTCTTTAGGCAGTCTGTTTCTTGGGCATCAGTTGGGACACAGAGTCTACAAGTACTCTATTGTGCTCCTCTGGTCACTGCTGTTGAACAAAGTAAGGCATTTGATCATGATGTACTTGCGCATTAGACTACACCTGACTGATTAACTACATGATTAGTCTATGAGAAGCACAATACCCTAGTGGTGCTGCCATTAGCCAATCAAGTGTCATCCTGAAGTGCTGGTTTAGATTCACTGCAGTTCTATAAAATTCACTTCTCATCCAACATTGTGCATGGAAGTACTTATTCAGTGCCTCATGAATACATTAAAATATATTTGTCTGTCATTCTGTCAGGCAGAAGAATCAGAAACAGACTAGATTAATCCAGTCCAGAAGAAGTAAAATGTTAATGTGAGCCCACTAGGTCACATGTTTCAGCTGTGCATTTCTTCCTCCTGGGGAGTAGAACATAAAGTTAAGCATTTTAACTTCTTTAAAAAGTGCAAGTCATCTTAGGTATGAATATTTATCTACCAATTATTAAAAAAGAAAAAAAAGTCAGATTTGTCTTTTTGGCCCAAACATTGCACATTGCTTCCAAAAACAATAGCTTTGGCACTTTAGTCTTAGCAGACACTTAGAGTTTATCATTGCTTTTGTGAAGAAGTCACCAGGTGAAGGTCTACACCATATTACATTAGGGGTGCAGCATTGAATTAATCTGTATATACATGTTGACCAGAACAGTGGATCAATGTGACAATGTGCGTTCACTCCATAAATAATTTGACTTTTTTTTTTTTTTACTGTGTGCCTTTTTTTTCCTTGTACAGAGATTGCTTTTGATTTCGAAGAACAGAAAACTAAGCACTGGCCCAGGGGTGAGCTACTGTTGCACTCCTTTCAGCTGCCCCTACCATGAGTACCTGTACAGAACCCCCTACTTCAGAGCAGACATTTTTATTGGCTTATGTTCCTGAGATCAGAACTTCAAACAGCGCACGAAAAGACCGGCTACTACTTGAAATAAAGGAAGGGGTCAGATATCCAGGTCTGCAAGACATCCGAGAGGGACGCACAGCCTGCCTGAACTCCTGAAGCAGACCAGCAGTGCGTCTTCGCTGTTGTTGTGTCTGTCTCAAACACAAACATGCGTCATCGGGGCACGAGGAGAGGCCACAGGAGCGCGACGGCCCTGCTCATATCTGGCCTGGCGGACACTGCCAGATGGACTTATTTTAACAAAACATTAGAAACAAAACCCCTTAGCTATTTTAACCAAACATACAATTTAAAAATAGAACACAGAACCTTACAATAAAAATATTTTACGAAAATTGTAAGAAAAAAAATGTGTCCTGCACTAAAGTCACCGTGGTGGTCTCCCTCGATGTTTACTGAAGAAAAGTGGCTATAAAGCGCGGCTCAGCCGGAGAACGGAGACTGACACCAAAACGAAAGTGAACCACCTTCAGAGCAGGGTGTTTATCTAGGGTTTTTCTACAAAACGAAGCTGTTCCGCGAATTTCCCCGTTCCACCTTAAGCGGCATAGCCGCAGTTGCTACGCTCAGTAATGAAGAAGGTGAACGCCGCTGCATAGCTTAAGGTGGAGCGGGGAAATACGACTAAGAAGCTGGCGAAGGGGACCAGGGAGCCAACTTCAGCCTCCTTTAAATAGAGCCACACACGCGGGTCTTTCAGTGAATGAGCATGTTAGCAGGACAGGTAAGGTAGGTGCTTTTCTGTGCATCGGGGTAGCGGAGTAACCTTTCCTACTCGAGTCATAGCACTAACGACTCCAGCTAACCTGGCTAACCGGTGACGCTCGGAGCACGGACGCTAACCTGAACAAAAGCAGTACGACTTCCATGCTGGTTCGTTTACAAAGGCTGTGGCTTGGCCTCATGTTGCTAATTGCCCAGCTGTTACCCCTGCTGAACACGAAGCTTCCCATTTCGCAGGAAGTGGCTTTATCATCGCGTCTCGTTCATTATTTACATTTAGCCGCGGAATGCTAACCCGAAACAAACCATCGCCTTCCTCTTTCCTCCGTGCTGCGGACTTCTGGCTCTTTGGATGGGGGTCTTGTGTCCCTTAACTCCAAGTTTGCGGTTGAAAGCCTCGGATATTGGACCCGTGTAGACCGCACGAACACATCCTTAGACAACAAAAAAGCCTCGCAGAAATTGTCGAATAAAGACACTGCTTACCTGAAATCTGCGTGAGCTTCGAGGGCTAGCTGGACATACGCGTCGACACGACACGAGCGTCTTTCAAACGCTATTCCCATGCAAAGCCATGGCTCGCTCTCTCTCTCCGCCTCGTCCCCTCGCTTTCTCTCCTTTTTTAGGTTGGGGCTTGTGTTGGGTAATATGATGGCTGCTACAAACAGCCCCTGCTGTCACGTGGTAAAATAGCTCCCAGCTGCTAGGAACCTCCCTCCCTCCCAGCTGCACTGGCTCTTCTTAAGCCTGTTGCTCTCAACGCATCAGCTGATGGAGCATGGGGTTAGCATAGGGAGGAAGTGAGCTCACTGCAGCTCCACATAGGTGGCATTTGGGTGGCTCTACTTACTTGATCGTCCATTGAGGAACAGGACCATTAAGTCCCTTAACCATTCTTGGTGCAGGGATGGGCAACTCCAGTCCTAGAAGGCCAATGTTCAGCACAGTTTAGTGATTTCCCGGCTCAGACACACCTGGTTCAACTCACCTGCTAATTACCAGGTTTAGTGAGTGTGTTTGAGTGGAGCTAACTGTTGGACACTGGCCCACTCCTGCGCTTGTGATTAATTTCACTCTGTTCTGCTTTGGTGGCAATATTCTTGCACTGCTTTGCTATTGCTTATGCCTCTCATTTATTGAGCTTTAACATTTCCTTTTAGTGACCCACACAGACCAATAGCATTCCATCTCTATCAAGGGTGAGCAACTCTGCTCCTAGAGGGCTGGTGTCCACCACAGTTTGGTAGCTGCCCTCCTCAAACTCTCTCACTACACCTGGCAATTAACAGGTGAGTTGAACTAGGTATGTTTCAGCAGGGAAATCATCCAACTGTGCTGGACGCTGTCCCTCCAGGACTACAGTTGCCTGCCCTTGATCTGAATGATATTATATATTTTAGTTCTTCATGCTTTTTGGGTAGCCATTTTATTTTGGCTTGTAATTTCATTTAAGTGAAGTTACTTTCCTGAGGAACACAAGCCCATGACCAGGCCTTACATAAGAAACATTTCCTCTTCCTTGTATATGACTAAGGAGATTTGCTGGTAACATCAATTCTTGTTCAAAAAATGCATGACCACAACCTACTAAGACAAGGGAAAGATAAACTGTGTGACAATGACTCATTAAGATGTGGGAACAAGTTAACTAAATAAATTACCCTGACTTTATGTTGTTCTACTTGCTTACTAAGTTGTGGCCACACATTGTTTTATTAAGATGGGATGTCACACACAAGCTCAAATGTCATTCATTAAAGATCATTACCAAAAATAAAAACTTAAGAAATAAATGAATATTTACACATTTTCCCCTACTCCGCAGTGTTTACTTGAAGCACACAATTCCAGGTATCAAAACACCTCCACTTTTGTGATAACTTCTTGAGTGCACACTGTTTCTGACCACCTGTCTGCACTCTTTGTGAGTTGACTCACTGGACCACTTTCGTGTAGACCGAGCGGCTGCCTATATGATTCAACAGACAGCCGGGCTTGTTAACGACCTCAGCCGTCTGGAGGCGAGCTGAGCTCATCCGCAAACCTTTCACAATTTCCCACACGTCCCTGGCCAAACCCTGCTGTTTGCAAGTGTCTCATTTTGTAAAGTAGAATAGAAGCACCTCTTTTGCCAGATCTCAGTGTGAGACATTAGATGAATAAGCTGTGATGAGGAGAACTGAGGTCTAACAGTAGCTTTATGCAATATTGCTGAATAGTGTTGAGTGCAGCGGGCATCAGGGGAACAGTGCGGTGTAAAAAGTCTTTACTGTCCCCTTGTGTTTAGACTGGCCGTGCACAGCGCAGGCTTGGAATGTTCCGATGGGGCCAGTTGCCCAACTGATTTAAAGGGCCCATTTAATCAAAAACAGATTTATTATATCAAATTCAGTTTGATGAGTATGTAAACGTTATAGTTTCCAAATGTGCCATTCGGTCCCCCTTCTACAGGATACATAACTCTCTAGCTTATCTGGTTGCCTCAGAAAACACTAAGGTCACCTTCAGCTGGTCTATTGAAAGTTAGTAACAGCTGAAATAAAATCGGGGATGTTAACTTTATCAGTTATCTGCCAAAGCTCTGGAACACACTACCTACTGATATCAGGGAAGCTCGATCACTAAATATTTTTAAAGAAACCTTAAAATATAGCACCTCACTGTAGCCTTTAGCTAGCTGATTTAGTTGATTTATTTATTGTTTTTATTAAGATCATTACTTTTATTATTTTTTTTACGCTTCTTCTTTGACTACTTATTATTATTACTATTATTATTATTGTTAATATTGTTATTATTATTATTTTAAGCTTCTCCCATTTAACTTTTAGTTAGCTTTAATGCTTACTTTTCTTACTTTTCTAATTTTGTAATCTATTTACTATTAAGCACTTTGAGCCGCAGCTCTTGTATAAAAGGTGCTATACAAATAAAGTTTTTCATATATAGAAATTTGCTTAAAGCCTGTTTTGGAACCAACACATTTAAGTATATGTGCCTGTTCAGCCTGTCGTTCCTCTTATGTTGAAGTAATAATGGGTGTTTCTGTTTGCTTTCTAAATGAACCACAATGCGAAGCATCCTATAAATTGAGAGCTCATTTACATACATCAGCCTCATTGAACAGTAACAAAAGCAGCCTGTGAAATTGTAGAGATGCTGGGGAACAGACCTGTCCAGGGCATTTGCTGGATACTTGTTTTCATACATCCCAATAAAGATGTTCCATTCTTCTGAGGTTCTGTTGTGGCACACAAGCCAGAGTTGCGCAACGTTTATAGAGTCAGGAATGGGCCAAGAACAGTTGAGAACTCTTACAAGAAAACAAAGAAAACACATTCATCACATGTTTCTCCTGCAGCATTGGAGCACAGAATACATGGTACCCTTGATCAACTATAAAGATGTCATACACAATTAGACGTATGACTCTACCGAACCCCAGCTGCCCTTCTCGTTTCAGGAAGCCTCCTGGAGCCAGCTGTGAGAATCAGCTCAAGTGGGCTACTACAAGAACCAGATGAGTTTTGCTTGGAAAAGCACTCGTTGAGCTCTGCTGTTACCTTGTGGTTCTTTAATACGTCTAAAGGGACACCACAGATTATCAGAAGGCAATGCTACACCAAGCTCAGCAGCAAGGCTGTGCATCAAAAGCTTTCTAAATAGCTTAATGTCACAGTGCTCAGACCCAGCGCAGACAGGGCAGCCTCACTGGGGCTCGAGCATGGAAGACCTCTTAACATCTTTGCTGGACCCATTATACTGCAATTCTTCACAGGCAATCCACTTATGGTGTTTGAGTTTAAGTGTCAAAAACAGTCGTAATTCATGTTCACATAACAATTGTATAACCTCATGTGACCCCTAAAAATAAACAGGCTTTTTTACTGGGTCTGTAAGACTTCTATTTAAATTATATTTGTTCTAATTGGCTGCACTATATTGTGACTCATTGAAAAGCAGTCTAATGAAACACTCCTTATAACTTAGGGTGAATAAATAGGCTAAACCGCTGCAGGCTGAAAAGGTGGATATATGTAAATGCATTGGCTTTTCTGACATCACAAAAACAGCTTCAAAAAAGACATTTTTGTTTTGCAGACTTATGTCTGTATCTACTGTGTCAAGTCAAGTAGGCTTTTAATTGTTATTTAAATTATAGACAGTTAGCACAGTACATAGTCAACCAAAGCAATGTTCCTCCAGAACCACAGTGCTACATGAAAACTACACATATATAGTATAAAGTATAATATAAAGTGCATAGTGTTTAAACATGTGCAGACATTGCAGGACAGTGCAAAGACAGACAGTTGTGCCAAAGAAGATAAAGTCACCACCTGCCACTACACAGCTATAGTGTCTAATAATAAAATGTATTATTATTATTATTATTAATAGGTAGGAAGTAGGAAGAAGGTAGAAGGTAGCTAGACACAGAATTAATTGCTTCATACATCTGAAAAAAAATGGATTTGCCCTTAAGTAATATACAGGTGTTAGCCTTGTAGTGGACCACAGCAATATTTTTATTTTTTTTTATGTTTTATCTTAATAACTTGAAAATCATCTTTGTATGCACGACATTTGTAGCCTTCAACCCGCACAGTTACTTACATCAGCTCTCTGGCCATCCTGTATGGTCGACTGTGGCTTGGCCACCTCTATTGCCACCACACAACAAGCAGAGACCTCCAGCAGCTGCCAGCTCAGCTCAGGGTGACTCATTCACTATGTTTCCCCACCAGAGCCTCCAGAGGACTCCACACAAGTGCCCCTTTCTTCTCGCAAATAGATTTGGAGCTTGAGGTATAAGGGTGCGAATTGAGTCATGCCAAAAGGAAATTTAACATGAGGTAATCTCATTGTCACCCTCAACATTTGTACTAATCCACTCTCTCTTTTTATTGAGTCAACTCCACATGCTGAAGAAATATTGCTCTGACAGTAAATCTCCTGTACTAGATGTTTTATCAGATTTAAAACCTTCATGTGAGGCTGATTTACATGTCTTCAGTGCAGGTTCTTCGAATCCATGACAGAACGTACATATGATACGTTTTAAAATGAGTGGATTTAACTACAGTATTACCTTTACATTTGCTATTGTATTCTGTATTCTGTGTACTCTGACAACCAGTGCAGCTCAAGCATGAAGTGGAGCTTTCACTGTGTTTTAATGGAACTTATTTTCTACTTACAGGTCATTAGCTTCTGATAATAAAAAGATTCCTTGATGTTATTTTTACAAATCCTTTGCTTATGCAAACAGTTCTCTGAGCAGAGAAATTGGCTCATTTATTGAACTTTGTTCACAAAACTGGCACTATAATAAGCTACAGGATTAGTGGCCTTCTAATAATCAGCAATTCTTTGTAGTTTGAGCTGTTGGAAGAGTGTGGAGAGGCTGCAGAGGAAAGCACTTTACTGCCTCCCTGTGTCTACTAATGCACATACAAGCTGAAGTGAACCTTAAGGCTCTCTCATAATACAGCGCAATAAGAGAACCACTTTTGCTTCTCTAAAAAAACATCCAGTGAATGGTTCTTTACACATGATGTGTCAGTGTGAAGAATATGTTTTTGATGTATATCTGAAATTGAAGTGAAACCTTTTCAAAAGATTCTTTAAATCTAAAAGGGTTCTTCACACTTGCACATCCTTCCAATTTTATTAAGTGATATTTCTGAAAAATGTATAATAAAGTCATGTATAACTTTCAGCTTACATATATATATATTACTTTTTGTCAGCCCTGTTGGTACAAAAAGTGTTAAAATAAATTCTGAGCAAAGCTTCTGTTCCTGCTGCATGTCAGTGTGCCTATGTGCCTACGGTGCCTAAGAGGGTATCACTTCTGTATGGAGAACAGCCAGATGAACTGGGAGGTGACAGTTGTGGGCTGAGAAGGTAAATATATGCAAATGTATTAATTTGTATTAATAAACATCACAAATGAACAGTTCATGCAAAATAATCACAGATTTACTGCTTGTTTTCTATAAATACACACTAGAGGGACTAGTGAGGGAAATTTTTGCTTACATTCATCAATGTTTATATACATATGAAAAAGGTAAAGAAGCCTTGTTTGTCTTTAAAATAGGCCCTTTTATAATAAATTAAGCTACTGGTTGTACTACAAATTCCATTTCTAGAAGTTAAAAACAACAAATTGACGTTTGTTAACTTGTATTTAACTGATAAATGTTTAAAGAAAGATTTCCAACGTTTCCACTGATCATCTTAAATGTATTTTGTAAATATAAAGAAATGTAGAATTTGACGCCTACAATGTGCTCACAAAAAGCTTGGACAGAGGTGTGTATTACACTATGTAATCGTCTGGAAACTGAGGAGACTAATTGTTGTAGTTTTGCAAGTGGAATATTTGCCTATTCTTGCTTGTAAGGTTTAGCTGTTCAACAGTCTGTAGTGGCCGTTGTCTGATTCTCCTCTTGATGCAGCATACATTTTCAATAGAGACTGTAGAGAGGCCAGTCAAGCACATGCACTCTGTTTTCATGAAGCCACACTGTTGTAATGCATGCAATATGAGGCCTAGCATTGTCTTGCTTCCCAGGAAAGGACACCACCTTGATCGTAGAATAAATCTCTCTCAAATCCAAAAATACTCTTCTGGGTCAATGGGACCTTCACACCCATGCTGTGGGCACCAGTGCCCCATATCATGACAGATATGCACCTTTTGCTGATAACAGTCTGGATGGTACAATTCATATTTTGGAGACCTTAAAGTGTGTTTTCCCCAAAACAAGCTAAAGGTCTGACTTATCTGATCACTACACACATTTCCACTGTCCTTCAGTCCAACTAAAAGAGTTTCAGGTTGCCTTTTTTGATGCAGAGGCGGACTGTGTTAGCAGTTTTCTGAAGTACTCCAGAGCCCATGTAGCTATATTTATCAGAGTTGCATGATAGTTTCACATGTAGTGCCTTATGAGGGCTTGAAGGTCAGTGGTTTCTGGCCTTGCCCTACACAGACTCACATTACTCCACATTCCACTTCTCTTTTCACAGTATTACCTATAGTAGCTGATAAAAGACCTTAATTCTTTGTAATCGTGTTTTGAGAAATATTCTTTTTGAACTGACTGTCAGTTCACTCATGAAGTTGTTTTCCACGAGCCACACTTGGTCACAGAGACTAAGCAATTGGTGGATGCTTCTTCAACACCAACCATGTTCCCCTCACCTGTTACCAGCTCACCTGCTTATTGAAGAATGTCTCAAAAAGGGCATACTTTAAATATTCTAAACACTTTTCACTCTTAAAAAAAAGTTGAGACAGGAGCAAATGAAGTGTGTTGCAGGCGTCAAATTCTAAATTTGTTTACATTTAGAAAATGCATTTAAACACTACATCTTTTTTTGCACTTTTATCAGTTTAGTTAAATTTTAAGAGAATTCAGAAATCACACATTATTTATTTTATTGCATTTTATTTAAAAAATCCAAACTTTTCTGAAAATGGGGTGTGTACAAAATACAACCATTAGCCTACAGTATAGCAATCTGGTAATAGGCAGTAGGGTTTTTTAATGAACTGGTGATTTTCTAGGATTTTTAAAATGAATTATTATTGTTATTATTATTTATTTTTTTATAATTATTATTTTTTGCAATTGGGCTAATAAAATCATACTCATGCAATTCCTCAGACCAGTATGCATGTATTTTTACATACATACGCTCCTAAATACGCACAACACACTAGCCTGCTACTACTTTGGTATAATCTGTGGTGAGTGGGGCACAGTTTGGTGATTTACCTGCCTGAACAATCCTAATTTTGTTGAACAGTTGCGAGGTTAAGTAGGTATGTTTGAGCAGGAAAAATGACAGAGCTACATTGGATGCCAGCCCTTCAGGGACAGGGCTGAAGCACCCTTTCCTTGCAGTGATTCCTCTCTACTGATAGGAGACAGTTTTTAAATGTACATTTTCATTGTGATGCATTGAATTTGTTGGATCCAATTGTGCAAGTATATGAACCTTAACCTACTTATGTATTTTACATTATTTACCTTTGGCTAAAATTTAGTTGGTGTAATGTATGTTATTCATGTGTAAAAACTGTAAAACCTTGAAACTAGATTGAACAGTATTCATATTATCATACAACAATCAGCCATAACATTAACACCACTGACAGGTAAAGGGAATAACATTGACTATCTAGTTATTTCATTACAGTGACACTTGTCAGGGGGTGGGATATATTAGGCAACAATTGAACAGTCAGTTCTTGAAGTTGATGTGCTAGAAAAAATAGCAGAAAAAATAGGTCAGCATTAGAATCTGAGCCACTTTGACAAGGGCCTTATTGTGATGTATAGAAGACTAAAGCGGCAGGTCTTGTGAAGTGTTCCAGGTGTGTAGTAGTTACCAATAGTGATTCAAGGAAGGCCAACTGGTGAATTGGCGATAGGGTCATGGGCACCCAAGGCTCACTGATGCATGTGAGCAGCAAAGGCTATCCTGCATCATCCAATTCAAAGAGTTATTATGGTTTAAAAAGTGAATGCAGACTCTGATAGGAACGTTTCAGAACACACCGTATATTTGGTCACTGATGCAATGGCCAATAAGCTTAAGTGCAAGGTAAGTGTTTCTAATAAACTAGCAACTCAGTGCAGTTTTCGTGTTGTAACCATTTGCTTTATAAATGCAGTCTTTCTTTTTTGCCAGTGTTTCCTGTTATTTACCGCTCAGGCCTGCAATAATGCTATTCATTATTAATTTCATGTGTTATTTCCTCGTTGACCTTATTTGTCCATTGTCCTTTATGGGGTGAGGATGAAAGGTTGAGTGTGCTTGAAGGTAATGAGGCTCACTTTACACTGCTGGCAGTGGAGAAGGGCTGTGAATTAAATTACCCAACACTCAGCTGTCTGAAATTCACATTTTCCTGTGCAGCACTAGCACAATATGCTGAGGGTGCTGATATCCGCAGGAGAGGCATGCAGACGCTGCTGCTGCAAGCGGGCCAGCTTACTCCTCCTCTTTTTTCCGCCAGCCTTTTAAAAAAAATCCCTACGTCCCGAGGTAATCAATACCGTGTCCCATCAGGCAGCCCCCAGAGCGCTCTTCTCCTATAGGAGGGGCAAAGGAGCCTGGCTGTTTGGCTGACGGGCCGGGGGAAGCTCCCCCCTTCACGTCAAGGTGAGTGAGTGCATGATGCGTCAGGAAGTGCAGTCATTTCTCAGAGTGCGCTTTGCTATTGGATTCTCCTCCAAGAAGAAATCCTGACACTAATCTGGTAGAAGAATGAAGGCAAATGATTTGCTGAAGACCTGCTGCTGAAATTAATATAATATAATTGAAAAATAAAGATATATTATATTATATTATATTATATTATATTATATTATATTATATTATATTATATTATATTATATTATATACAAAATTATTCAATTATGTTAAACAGAAAATGAATTATTTGGTTTTATGCATAATTTCTATGTGTATAAAATACTTTTCACTATTGAACATTTTGGCCATCAAATACAGATCATTTTGGCAGTTAACTGAGTAATCAGAGTGTTAAAAAAACTACCAACAAAAATAGACTGAAGTCAACAGTAAAGCTTATATAACCTTAAATAAGGGAAGCTTTGAAGTCCGTCCCTAAAAAAATAAACACTTTGTGGCATCGTTCTCTTAAGTAAGAGAGGGTGACTGAAAAATTTGGCAATTTATTTTTTATTTACTTACGGCATATATAAAATACAGCATATATGATATTAAAGAGCGTGTATCTATTGTTTGAAAGCTAGTTTCCACACCTGCATTACACAATACTGAGGGAAGAAGAGACTGCTTACTGAAGACCAGGTGCACCGCAGCTGGGAGGGAGGTGAGGCTGGATATATGCATTATGTGTATGCTTGTGCGTGTGTGTGTATCTGCTTTGGTGCAAATGTTGCATGCAGTGTGAGAAGCGTGCTTTCAGTCATTAGGTGTGCTGCGTGGGACGGGTGCTGCAGTGCATGCGCCCCTGCGCGCTGATCGCAGCTCATTTGTCAAATTGCCTGCAGGACTTCAGTGGTGCATTGCTGCTGAGAGAGAGGCAATCAGCTTTAAAACATGGCTGTGGAGGGATCACAGGTGGGCCCTGAGCAGCCAGCATTGGTTTGCTGCAGTCTCCTTGAGGAGAAAATGGGAAATGAACACCAATGAGCAATTACAGCGTATATGATGTAGTCAATTAGGCAAACAGGCTTAAGATCTATACACAAAGAGTTCTGCTTATGTGTGTTTTATGTGTTTGTGCTTGACATTTGTGTAAGTGCAAGGTGGACAATTTTGAAACATGAACACAAAGTGCTGTTTATTCAGTGTCAAAAAATCTTGTGAAGGTAACATTTTATTCCAAGCAAGAAATTATTAAATGCAATATAAATTGCTGCTGGTATTTTATGCTGGTAAGTTATGTAAATGAATATAAAAAAAGACAAAAATACAGATGTGCACAGTGCTTCGTTTCAACAGCAGTGACACCTGTACTCAGTATTTGATTTGCTGTCACTCTCAGAAGTAATATTTTATTTTCAGTGCACATAGTAAGCTAAACATGAGATGCATCTTTTGCATTGTTGGCAATACAAAGCCCCTGATACCTTTATTCAGGTCATAGTTTATATTTGGGCCATACAGCCATACAGGTCCATATGTATGCACTTCCCAAAAATTGCAGCATATTTAAAGACATTCATCGCAAAAAAAATAGTAAACAGAGTGTAAAATCTCACATTATGACAAACTGCTGCTTCAACATTCTGATCACAGAGAAAGCCGAGCCATACCTCTTCCTGACACTAACAAACCACAAAGCTGTATTCAAGCCAGCACTCCGCACATATTCACTTGCAACAATGCCTATTGTGTAGAAAGTGCAAAACCCTCCATCCACCTGAAAGACACCAGGAGAAGCACAGACTTGGTGGGATAAAAATTTCCACATAGCTAATTCTTGCTCCGATTTCTGAATGAGCCTATGATGGTGCAAAGTCTCTAAAGAGAGTGTTTCTTTGTGCTGCACTGTGTGCCTTCCCCCCCAAGGCAGAGGGACATTCGATGTAAAATGTAAGGCACAGGCGCTGATGTGTGTAGCGCTTCAAGACATGCTTCTGTTCTCATGTTCAAATGTGATCTTGTTCCTTTAGCTCATTATAGCAACATATATTCTGTATTACCAAATGATTTCAGCCACATAGCGATTAAGACCCAAACCCTATATTCACTGTTTTGTCACTAAAAAGAATTTATTGCTGTTCATTTATAAATGTGATATTTATTCATTTGTTATTTTCATTTTTCCCTTTTAAGTGACACTTATAGATTAGTAAGAGTTCCTAGTAAATATCTAGTTTTGATTGAAAGCTCATTCATTCTGTTTTTAGTAAATACACACATGCACTTCTTA
>JBBPDA010000132.1:26051314-26073628 GCA_037974385.1 Arnoldichthys spilopterus
GAGTTCCTAGTAAATATCTAGTTTTGATTGAAAGCTCATTCATTCTGTTTTTAGTAAATACACACATGCACTTCTTAAAAAAAGAAAAAACTGAATATTTCCTTCATTGAAATTTGCCTTTAATCTAAAATATCTTAAAATCTAAAAAAAAGAGGAAGATTTGCATCAAAAATCTTTTTAGTCCTGGCTCCCCAGTGGTGGAACGAACTTCGTCTTGCCATCAGAACTACAGAGTCCAATGCTGTCTTTAAATGGTGACTCAAAACGCACCTCTTCAAGGAGGATCTAGGAAGCTAACTGGATTTACAGGGTTGACAGGGTTTGTTATGGTCTATAACTTAGCTAGTAGTTTCTTAGCAGAATGACCGCTGTTGATGGGTTTAGCATTACGGATAGAAGAATAGACATTGACTACAAAAGCACTGTTGTTCGTCGCTCTGGATAAGAGCGTCTGCTAAATGCGATAAATCTAAATGTAAATGTAAAATAGTCTTTATTTATTTTTTTTATTTTAAGAAGTATGTTATCCCTAATGGTGTAACTACATCCTTCCTAAAACTGGCTCTTCAAGGGTTCTTCAGTTAGGGAGGTGGTTACATAGAGAGCCTTAATGAATCAAAGAAGCATTTGAATGCATAAATGGTTCTCAGCTTGGTTAAATGGTCCTTATAGAAAACTTAGGCTCATATACTCTGAGAAAAGAAATGTACAGCTGGCAAACTAGATATGGTAAATTGCCTCTACGCATGATTTTGGGCATCAGTGTGTCGATGTGTGCAATGGACTGTTGACCTGTGCAGGGTGTTTCACCACTCTCAGAAAAGAGATATTCTCACTGGGTTGGTACAAATCAAGACACAGGGGTGGAAACCCCTGAAGATCATGTATGTTGGGAACATAACTGTAATGTCAAAAATGTACGTCACAAAAATATAATTATCCCCCTTTCCCATCCAAACGTGATTGTAGTTTACCTTAAATACTCATTGAAGATGCACAACTGGACCTTAAGATGATTGTTATACCTTTTTTTTCAATGTAGATGCTGTTTATGTACTATACTATTGCGTTTTTGCTTTGAGTGTATAATGTATATAATGTGGCTCTGATTATTTACTGACGCTGAGATCTCTTCCCAATGGCCCACACTGCTGTAATGAATTCTCACATAGTCAAAAACAATGCATTGCTGTTTCAGTACTAACTCTAATTTAGAAACGTAATATTCTGTTCTGATATACTCCTATAGACCAGAGTATATAATAGGAACTGACATAGTTTAGTTTAAACTAGATTTCTGCTTGGTGCAATAAAAAGCTGTTAAAAGTGACTGTGTTCATGGGAATAATACAGCGTGAACATTAGCGAACCCAGCGATGATCACTGCTGTATCAGATGCAAAAAATGAGAACACAGCTCATTTGTGTGACACATTTATGCAAATGTTTTCTCTTCAGGTCACATCAGGCAATGGGCGTACTGTCCCTTTAAATGTTGTACTGCGAAATGCTCTGCCTTGATGTGTTCCGCAAAGCAGCAGATCTGTCCAGAGATTCCTTAGAGCAGAAAAAACTGGAATTAGAAAAAATGTGTGAAGGGTGTGTGTGTGTGTGTGCGGGGGGGTGAATACAAGCATTATTTTACTAAACCTTTGTATTATTTCATAAACGAACAGTGACTATGTGCTTATTCTTAAAGGTCTCCTTGGCATAAATGTAATAGCAGTAATGTGTCTGCATGCACAGCTTCGTTATCACGGCTGGGTTCATCTGCCTAGGAGCCACATCAGTCCAGACCCCGCGAGGATCGGCCCATTTAATAGAGGTCAAAATGGCCCTCTCCAAACCCACTGCTTCCTTCTCTCACTGCTCACAAAGATTAATAATGCCAATCTAACTGGACCTTTCCCTCTTCTGGAGGCAGATGGTGTGCTGCAGTTCGTTTTCTGTCCTGCAATGATTCATCTGATGGGTTGATCTGTTTTCAGAAGGGACTTTATGCAAGACCTAAACAACAATAAGCAAGACTTTGTGCAGAACACACACTGCACACTGACTTTTTTGAGAATGGGATAAGCTTTATGTGTTGTTTGTGTTTAGTTATAGCTAAATATTTTGCATTATAAGCTAAACATTAATACATATTTCACATTATTTGCAAAATAATAATACATATACACATTAGCTAAATATCACTAAATATTTCACATTGTAAGCTTAATATTAATAAATAATTTGTATTGTTAGCTAAATAATAAATATGCTAGCTCTAAATATGTCAATAATGTTAGCTAGGTATTTAAATCATGTGGAGAAATATGCAGAATAGCTAAAACACTACAGATGATAAAGAAGAAATAAAGGTTAGAGCCAATTCTGAACTATGCACAGATAAAGTCAGCTTCATCATCAACGACGTCAAAATCATAGAAACACTTCATACTTTCTACTCTTCCTTTAACTACTACAGTTACATTCATCTCCTCATTGACTCATTTCTTCCAGCTGAACACTCTTGGACTGCATGCAAAACTAACAGAAAACATATCAAATCATTCTTGTTGTTAATTCCTGTCTGCAGAGCCCTGTAGATGCCATCATGGTCATTTGTTTTAAGTGCACTGTCAGAAGCTATTTCTACTCGTTTAGAGATGCAGTAAAAACTGTAATTACAGGTAATATTTTAAGAGACTAAGCACTATGATCTAACACATTTTATCCTTCCTCATTACTCCCTGCCATGCTACACCACAGCCGCACTGTAGAGGGAGTGAGGAGGTTATGCAGCTTTGATCCCATGCAGAGTTTTATAGGGTACAGTAAGATGCTGTTCTCAGCATGTACAGTACAGGACCAAGCTGATTTTTAAAGGAATACTCCAGCACTTTTCAACCCAATATCTCTCTCTCTGGAGCGTATTATTCAATACCACGGAATTTAACTTCCAACTGCTTAGAAAAAAAGAGCAGTTCACTCAAAACTCCCTTATAAAAGCACCTGCCCTTTAGCCTGTTATAATGTGTATTGTGAGTAAAACGTTTTCTGATTTTGTGCAGGAAAACGCTTCCAAATGATTGTTTGTGGTAATGAACCATATGCTACAGATCCAGCAGACAATGATTAGGTTGAAATAATGGCTTATGTAATGTTTCCTTTAAAATGCTTAAAGATTGAAATGTGTACAACAAACTATATTTATATCATCCTTTGTTTAGTATTTTCTGTGAGTTTTCAAATGCATATACAGTTGTATACAAAGTCTGGACACCTCTGGTCAAATCATACATTCTGTTGATCCTCTAAATGAAAAGAATTTAACACCATCTCTGTGTGACACAAACGCACATTTCCGAACATTTAATGCACGATTACTGCTAATTTTCTGAACAACAACAAAGCACAGCATGCACCTTGCGTAAGTCTGGACACTTTTAGTCAGTCCTTAGTAGGACCACGTTTTGCAGATCACAGACTCTATACAGTAGTGACCAGTCTTTTTCTTAATTTAGAAATTCTTTAAATTTTTCCTTGCAAAACATTTCATTAGGCAGTGGTGGCCCTGAAGGTCGCAAGTTCAAGGCCTGGCCCGAGCACTACTGAGGTACGAGCTATGAGCAAGGTACCTTCCGACTACACAATTCTCCGGATGCTGTTGATAGCTGCCCGCTGCTCCACGTGTGCACGTGTGATGAGTTAAATGTAGAGGTTACATTTCGTTGTGGTTCTTGAGTGTGTTCACAATGACAAATACTCACTTTTACTTCACTTCTAGTTCAGGTCAAGAGTCATGACATGAGTGTTTAATATCTACTCATAGATTTACTGTTACAAATCCTACTCTAGGTCCTTGGCAGTGATGTGGGGGTATTGTTTTGTCAAGTCAAGTCAAGTTTATTTCTATAGCGCTTTTTACAACTGCAAAAAGCAGTTTTTTGTGTGTTTTTACAACACAAAGCAGCTTTACAGAAACCGGGTCAGAGCCCCCAAAGAGCCAAAGGCAACAGAGGCAAGGAAAAACTCCCCAGCTGTAGGAAGAAACCTCAGGAGGAACCAAGGCTCAGAAGGGGGAACGCATCCTCCTCTGGTCGACACCGGATAACAGTAAGAAGAGAAAAAAAATAAATATATATAATAATCGTTCTCAGTGTAAATGGGCAGCAGCAGTTCCTTGTGTACAGGTGCCGTGATGACTTTAGATCAGTTCTTTGATGGATAGGGCTGTTCATATGGGCTCTTCAGCAGGAGTGAAAAAAATGGGGCAGGATCACTGATATCTCAACAGAGTGGCGAAGAGGGGGAGAGAGAGAGGGATATAGAGAGTGAGAGAGAGAGAGAGAGATTGTTAGTGATGCTGAAATGTTACGAGTGATTAAAAATTTTCTACATTGTGCTCTGAGTGCAGGCAGGAGCAAGACTCACTAGAATAAGTTTTTTTCTGTCAGGTTTGTATACCTGACGTATGAGCAGTTATTTTCTGAGTGCTTTGTCTTGGGTTTCTAGATCAGTGTTAGCCTCAACTGTTCTTGCGTTTCTTAATGACAGTAATAAACACAAGCAGAAAGTGTTTGGATATCTTTTATAGTGTTCTCTTAAGAACATGGCTATTGAGTGTAATCATAACACGTTTGAAGGTTCAGATAATTTATTAATTCTCTGGGATTATCTACACCTGGCTTTGATAAAGGCCTAATAAGTCATATAAGCTCTGAGCCCTTGGAAAAAATAACATTAGTGGATTGACTGAAATGGTACCCAGTGTTAAATTCAAGAAATAAATGGTAACTGTGCAATAATATGTGTAGAAATAGGGCTTAACAGTGGTGTAACTGTCTAAGACAGCCGCCTGGTGGTGTTGCAGCAGGCAGGGAGTCCAATAGAACACAACCGGCTTTGCTTTTTTGGGTGGGTGGGTAGGATGTCAGACCCTCTCCTCCCATTACTTACCATGATGCTAGCCAGTGTAGCAGAATTAGCCGTAATCATTCTCCTCCAAGTGTGTTACTGTTCAATGGCAATGAGTAAGCATCAGTTCACAAACATGCAGTGGCTGACTTCACATGACTTAGAGGAAGCTCTTGCCTTCACCCTCCCAGTGTTGGTGGTGTCATGTGATTGGAGGAGTCCAAGCTAGTCACTGAAATATAAATGGGCTCATTGCACATTACTTTTGTCATGCCTAAACATTTATTAAGGTTGGAATTAAATATCTTATTTTGTGCTTTATGTCCATAAAAGGAATGGTAGGCTAATTGTACAGAACAGAGCATACATGCAACTCTCAATTGTGAAATCTTAAGGTCAATAATTTTGCCGTTTATTGAACAAAAAAAAGAAAGTGTAAAATCTCTGTGACCAGGTCAGGTGTTGAACTCCCTGCCACCATTACAACATGGTTGTTATTGAGTTAATAGCTCACTTAAAGTTGAAAGTGTATTTAACATTGCACAGTGCATTCAGTGCAGTGGCCCGAGCCAGCACGAGAACACGCAGGGCAGATAGCTGTGGTGGAGGCGGCATTTATTTTTTTTTTTTTTAGTCTGGCTAAACCTCGCCAATGAAAACTGACACTTAGAAGTAATGCAAATGTTACTTTCCCTGATAAATAATAACTTTTATATGCCGTAATGAGTAAAGTGTTTAATTACTTTCCAAAGAAGTAACTATAACTAATAAGTAACTAATTACGCATGTTCAGTAACTTGCACAACACTGATCCCAGCGGTAATTCTGCTCAGAGGCCTTTTTGATTGCAGAGACTTTGTAATATGTAACTAAGAATTCATCTCTCCTTTTGTCTGCTGTGTTTTCATAATGAACGAGTGTAAAGCTAATATGGCCTTGTAATACCAACCACTCTGAACCTCAATGAAGTGTTTAATATTTAATTGAAGAGTTAGATGACCCATGCATGCTTCTTTCATTATGTGTATTTTCATAGACACAAGTGAAATGTGAAAAGCCTTAAAAATACAGGTTCCTAAATAGTTTCACATGGATCAAACTTAAATTGGATGTTTTTTTGTTTTTTTGGGGCAATTGATATTTATATTCTAATTTAACATACTGGAAAATAAAATGTGATGTGCATAAATCTGGGCACCCTTCAGCTTCTATTTCATGGGTTGTCTGCATACATAGCATGTTTATATCTAATCATAGATTTTCAATTTTTTCATCAGTTGACAGTTATGGCCATTTCATAACATAATTCATTCATTTCCTGAAGTAGTTCAAGGTTGAGTTTCATGTATGTTTAGATATTTGTCTTGTTTCAATGTTCAACATCTTTTTTTTTTTTATCAGTTTCTTTACCAACTGTGAGACATTGGTTTACAGGATTTGTTCATCTTTAGTAGAATACTTTCTTCTCTTACAGCTTTTTCTGTATGACTGGCTGCTACACAACCCTAAAGTATGCTGAACAGTTGGGAAGGTGTTCTCTTATTGAAAGTAGCATTAGTGTCATTTTTTTCTCCAAAGGTTCTTTACTTGTTTCATCAGACCACAGCTCTTGATTCCAAAATGCCTCTGATTTGTCTAATAAAAGTTCCTAAATGTTTCTTGGCTTGTACCTATTGTTCTAAGAAAAACTGTAGGGATTCATTCTTTAAACTTCATACTCACATATCATAAAAATGGTGATTAATTAAAAAAAAAAATCTTGTATGGCCTCATTCTGAAGAACCCTTCCTGGCACAATTATTTTGACAACTGTATTTCTTTGTCAGAATCAAAATCCAAGTTCCTTTCGAGTGCCTTCTCTCCCTAGTTGAGTTATTTTGAGTTTGCTCATTAAACCCAGACCACTGGAATCAGGGATATAAATGGCATGGGCTTTGACAGCTCATGGGGTCAGAACTAATTTTCTTGCATAAAGCCTGCTGTCGTATATATGCAAGTGTGGCCATCGCAGGGGCGGTCAATCCATCATATGGCGGTTTCTCAGATCTGCCTAATACTGCAGCTCACAGGGCTAAGCACTGTCAGTCTCACAGTATGTATAGAACAGTCCACTGTACATATACTCCATACATTTAAACCACAGAAATCACAAACTGTGCTCACTGAAGATGCTACTGTAGGTGTAGATTTGATCAAAGTCTGGAAATATTTTAACATTGTTTTTCAACGAATATTCTTAACAGTAAATGGGTTGATGAAAGGTGAATTATTTCTCATTTATTTATTTGGAAAGTTGATTTGTGTGTTCTGCCACTGTTGGAACAAAACCTTGTCCAAAACAACAACTTTACAAGCGAAGGTACATATATTCTGCACAAGGATTTTATTGTACTTAGTAAGAAAAGGTAAACTGTATTCCCGTAAAGTAAATAACATAAATGCACCCTCAAGAGTACAACATGGTCCTTAAGGCCTAGTTGTGCACTTTAAATGAGTATTGAAGGTACAACACATTCACTTTCCCAGAGGAATGTGGAACATCTGTACATTTTCATAACCTCACTTTTTAAAAAGAAATGGCAAGCCTGAAGTCAATGCAACATAAAAATATTACTTCAGTAAAATATGGCATACTTATATTTCATATTTATAAAGATTTATCTTTGAAGGAAAGTGAACCAATTCTATGGATCTGTTCAGCTTGAAATTTTATGCAATGTAAAGCTGCTGGTGTTTTCAAATGATGTAAAATAAAATATAATTATAATTTATTTTGTATTTGTTATTTTTGTATGTTAAGCGACCTTGGGATTGTGAGAAGCATTAGTTGTTGTTATTATTATTATTATTATTATTATTATACAAACATAAAAACAATTAAATAGAGCTGCTTGATGTTGTTATGCCAAGAGCAACTATATATTCTGACAAAATGTTTATTTATATTCTAGTATAGATTGAACTTTTTACTGATATTAATGATTTAAGATGTTTCTTAAGGTCTAATTTTGCTTCAGCAAACATCAGCTTGTTGTAAAAAATACTAATGCCATAAACTATTAATGTTCAATGCTTATTTAGCTAATAATGTTAAATATAAAACACTCACACAAGCATTTCCTATGCTTCAAGAAGGTTAGTGTACAAGCTGTTTGTGTGTGTGTGTGTTGGTGTGTGTGTGTGTGTGTGTGTGTGTGTGTACTGCACCAAGCTTTGGCCTAGGGAGTAATCTGCCCCGCTTCAGAAAACGAGGTTAGCTGAGAGCCATCGACTGTGTGAATTTATTGCAGGAGCCGGCTCAGGCTAACTGGAGACTCCATCCGTTCCTTAATCCACTCAGCTGGTGGTGAGAGTTCGAGTCAGAGTGGACCATGCTGCAGCAGTGCACTTTGAGGGGACAGCTGGCCTTGTCAGGCCAGAGTGGTGACAGCCTGAACAAACACTGAGCAAGTGTTCAGTTAAACCGTCAAACCCAGTGGGCAGCAGAGAAGTGGCGGTGAACCTAAGAGATCACCCAAATCAATGTGGCTTTTATGTTTATTGCCTTGGTCGACTGGCTGAAGAAATAAACCAGGTCAAAGGAGCAAACGCAGTGAACGGTGCGCACATGCTGACTCTGGTGCATCTATTTATTAATTTAAATAAATCACCTAGGTAAAGAATGGCATCAATAGAGTATGCGGCATTTGAAACAAGCTGGAATAAGCAGATGTTGGGCTGGAGCTGCATTATGCACCACACATTGCATGAAATGAGGCCAGCATCTGCATTCTTCTTCATGCACGTTCAGCTGATCGGACAGCTAACATCATATACAGGAGCTTGTCACAAGAAAAATACATCAAGAATGTTAAAATAGGTAGAATTTTGTATCATTTTTTAAAAATTAGCAAGCATGCCACTCACAGCTGTAATTATATACATATATGTGTGTGTGCACTGACAATAAATACAAAGACGGTGTACATCACGCGAAATGCAATATAGGTGGTATTAATCCTGATATATCATTTATATGTGAACAGATAAAAGAATTACAGCCCCACCCCCCTCCCTGCACGCACGAAAATAGTTACAGTACACCTGCCTGAATGTAGTACATGGTGGATCTGCACTGGGGCTGGCGTGTGTGATGTGCAGTGCGGAGGCTGAAGGGGACAGTGTGGGCAGCTGACTCAAGCGTCAGGTGAGGCGAGAGGTAATATGATCGGCTGTGTAAAAGGGCCTTCACTCATGTTTTATTAATCAGTGAAGATGCCATTACTGAAGTGCACCGCTCAGGAAGGAGATGCTGGAGAAGGCGTTTTCATCCGTGTCAAAGTCAGCACAGGACGTAGGGCTGCAGTGATGCAGCGCAGAAAGGGCCGGAGTGTGTGTGTGTGTGTGAGAGAGAGAGAAAGAGAGAGAGACATTGCCCAGTTAACTCTATCCAGTGATAAATGAAATATATTTTTATATATTATCAATACAAAAAAATATTGTAATATGCTACATATCCAAAATTTCCCACAACTCCTTTATAATTTTTAGCTAATTAAAGGTGCACGCATTGCTGACACAGTTGCGCAGACACAGCTTGTAAAATCTCCATAAAAGAGCATTGCCAATAGAATGAGACTCTCTGGAGCAGTCATACACGAGCTTATGGTCACCATCCGCAATGCCAAGCATCAGCTAGAAAGGTATAGGGCCCATATGCATAGGGATGGGTATAAGTGCAGTATCTTTGGGATGAGCCGGAGTGGCGTTCATGATGTAGAACTAATCATCCAACATCAGTTTCTGACCTCCGTAACGGTCTTGTGGCCGAATCCACACATATCCTCACAGCAGAGTTACAAGAGGCTGTTCCTGAAGCAAAAGGTAGACAAAACACTTATTAATGCCTATAGCTATGGATGAGTAGGTGCCGGCAAGGCAGAAGGCAACATCTGGCAAAAAGAGATGAGAAATTCCATTTAGTGGTGACTCTTTGAATGATGAATTAAGTTTTCTACACGTTCAGTAGAAATGAACTACTTTTGCATATATTTTTGGTAGGGAAAAGCAACATGGCTTATCCACAGTCTTACACTCTTTATTAAAAAATACAATTTGACACATATTAAAGTGTAACTTTTTAGCATTTTTTGCTCAGTTGCTGTTATTATATAGGATGTTCAAATAAAGTACTCACGGGACAACAAATACACAGGTGTAATGTAATTCCCCACAGGTTCTATTCTGCAAAAACAGCAATGTGCTTACTTGTATTTGCCTTTATATATTACCCCCTAAAATGTGTTTTAGCAAATACATTTTAACACATATTTAAAATTTTAAAGTATAATATTTGTGCATTTGAATGAGATTTTTTTGATGGGCCAGTCTCCAAAATTTGCACATATTATGAAATATCCATGTATCTACACATATAGAAAATATATGTCTAAGATATATATTTTAAATATATAGTTTTTTCTATGTTTGCTTGTACTTTGCACAGTGCTCCTGATTTCCCACTGTAGGAAATACAGATACTACAACATATATTTGCATGTGTGTTTGAAAAAGTGTGGGTCGATGGAATTAGATCAGTGTTTGTGATCATTCATCAATTTCCCCCTTTGATAAGCATTTTCTGTTTGATGCTACTGAAGAACTGATGTGGTCAGGATTTGCTGAACTATCTGCATTGCTCAGATGGGGCACAGTGTCTAAACCGCTATGTCAGCGTGGAGAGATGGCTGGAATTAAAATGCAGCTCATTCTTAACCCTCACTAAGCACGATTGTGTATTTCAGAACTAAAGCGGTTTGTCAGTGGTAAAGTGGGCAGAACGGCTGCAGGAGTGTGTGGATGTGTGAGGTCAGCAAGCCACCAGAGCAGGGCACACACAGGTCACCAGTCGAGGTAGTTTTGATGACAACTGTCATTCCTATAAACCCCTTCTTCAGGTGGGTGACCTGATGCCCTCCTTTAAGGGTTAAATTGGCTTGTCTTTACCATGACTCCCTGCATTAAGAATGTGTCATGTGGGCTTTCTGGCAGGATAGACTCTGCAAGCAGCGGCTCTACACTGTGGGCTAAAAGTTGTTCTGCAGTAGGTATAGTGGTCATGTGGTATACGACAGTGTATCTATATACTATTAGAATAAAGGACACTGCACGGGTGCATTTTGGTTTCACATGGTACTAACAATCTGGATATTACTTCAAACATACAAATGAGTATTTAAGGTTGAATTATGTGAATTTAAATTTTTAATACATTTCTAATTCTGGAGTCAGACAGGACTGTGTTCTCTAACTAAACCTACTGAAAGTGTACCCTTTAGATTACCACCCCAGTGACAGTATTTCTGCCAAAAAATGTATAATTTTTGACGTGTAATAATTTAGATCATAACATATGACAGTAGGAACAGTGTCTCCATGCTGAATGGCAGTGAGACATCATTGTAGCATTATTCTAGAGCACAAGGCAGAATTTGAGGTTTGAAATTGAGGTCCTTGACTCGAGTGTACAGTTCTAGGAAAAACTTACAGTAGTTTAAAACCTTCACAGTTTATGGAAAGCTCTTTTGCAGTGCTAAAAATATAACTTGACTTAGCTCTTTATGGATGTAGTGTGGCAAAACCAAATAAATGCTTGATATTCAGGATAAAGGCCTGCTCAACAAAACTCTGTCTTAGTGAAGTCACATGCAGAAGTAGCTCATATTGTGAGTTCATAGCTTCTCTAAAATATGTGAAGTGAATAAGAGAGAGAGAAAAAATTCATTTGTGTCAGTTTAGGTCAGTTTCTGCCCAAACCAAACCTTAAGTCAAGTTTCATAAAATATTTAAAATGTTTGTACAATTAAAAAAAAACATATCATAATGTATAGTTAATTATAGTGTGTAGACATTTGTAAGCAAATCACTGTCAGAATACAATTTTGTATATCTAAAGTAACTTTACTGTGGTAGGGAAAATGTTCTTAATTTTTCATGTAACAATATATTTTTGTAGCATTGTTACATTAATCTTAACCCATAAATCTTATCCCCTTGACCACACCAAAAAAATGCTTTTTTTCCCTTTGCATTTTATATTAATGTTGCGCAGTAATTACAATAATTATAATTTTTTATTCAACAACCTTTTTTTTAAATAGGCATTTATCAAACAGTCAAGAGTTCTCTTTACCCTAAAACTCTTAATACATGAACAAATTAGTAAAAATCAAATAAATTTCTTGGATTTTTTTTAAGAAAACCCTAATCCTAGAAATCAATAAATTATCCCCAAATGTGTGTTAGTGCAACAAAACCACCTGCAACTAGCATGCCTTTACGTAACTTGTGGTGTGGAAGCTCTCTGAAAAGCTCTACTAATTTAAGATAATAAAATCCTGTGGATTTGTTTTACCATAACTGACTTAAACCAAGTGGCAGTGATGGAGTAATCAGGTTGAGTTAAGTTCAGTGAATGTTTCAATAAAAATAGAGACTCAAAATGTGCTCGACCAAATAATTGACCAGACCACTGAAGGGTTAAAGTGTAAAGGGTATTTGGTATTTTCACCTTATGGAAAAAAAATTACAAAACTGGAGATATACATGGATTACTTCTGTTGTTAAATTAGTGAATTCAATAGCTAGAAGATTTTCACAGCAGCAGCAGCTAGAGTATGTTTGCTAACCCTGATTTTATACAATATGGTTTTGGGGTTTTTTTTGGAATTTAAGCATCTTTTATGATCATCTCTATAAAAAAAGCACTGCCAACATAGTAGAACCCAGTGGTGCAGTCGCACATAAGTCTAAATCACCAATGCAAACCACTGACTAGAGGTTTATAAAACATACATATATGGTATATAACATAATATATATATATATATATCATATTGCATTGAGTTCTGGGGCAGTTGAACTGTGTTCTCTGGTGTGATGGAGCTCCATTCAATACCTTTAGAATGAGTTGAGGTGGTGTTTGTGATCCAGAGCTAATCATCCAACGCCAGGACCTGATCTCACTAATCTTCTTGTGGTTAAATGCAATCAGATGAGCACAGCAATGTTCTAGAGTAAAGGCATGTGAGAAGAACATAGCCTGCAGTGCATGTACAATTTTGTGTCAAGAGCACTGGTCCTACGGTGTGGGACAGTAGAGAGGAGGGACGTGTTATACTGCATAGGGCGAAACACAGCAGCCGTTTAGCTGCAGGAGTGCAGTTCCAGCTCTGCTGATGTGGAGATGGTACAGTTGAGATTGATTTACTGTCCACAGAGAAGGCCGCATCATACCATACCCTCTGTACGTGAGGTACGAAGAGTTAACGCCAGGATTTTAGTGGTGTGGTGTGGTGTCTTTTGGAATGGAACATGAGGTGCACTACAATCATCTTGATTGTCAAAATGCATTGTGGTCTTCCTCTGTCAGATATTATGTTGCGTGCCACTGGTAATGTATCTGTCCCACACACAGACAGTTGACCCTGCTGGTTGCAATGGAAGCACTGATACACCTCGAACGCTCCCAGATCCTGTTTCTTAAGATGCTGGTAAAATGTGGTTTCGTGTTCCACGCTTCTTTATTCTTCGTTGCTGCGATGGACACATTTTTGCTGTCCTGGGTCCTCCAGAGAAAGGGGACAAAAACGAAGGAAGCGACTCGGTTTGTATTCTTGCAGTATTCCACAATTCAGCGTGGCCAGTATTCAGAGACTTCAACTCCATCCCAAATGTCTTTAAACTTAGTGTTATTATGTAGACCTGGGCCGGTGTCAGCTGCGATGACGGGTGCCACACACATGCACACTCCTGAAGAAGGGTCATCCCCTTTGTCCGAGCGACTTAAGAAAAGAAGTAGGTTTTGGACGCCCCATCACCCTCCCCCCTTCCACATACCTGCCCATCCCCCCTGCTTTGAGGAGAATCTCGACCAGCTGATGCAGGAGGTGAGGTGGTGGGGGGTGGCCATGGAGTGAGGTGGGGGGGGGCTGAGGTGCACACTGACCCTTGAGGTTGCGTTCCCCTTTAAAAGTCACGGCACACTCGCTCATGCAGGAGCTGCTGCGGCAGAGGGGGGAAACACTGCTGAGCTGTGCAGTTTGGAGCGTGCACGGAGGAGGAGGGGGGAGAGAGAGAGCTAGGCAGAGAGGGAGGGAGGGAAGGAGAGAGAGAGAGAGAGGGAGAGTGAGGGAGAGAGATAGAGGGAGATAGAGGGAGACAGGAGAATGAGGCACAGAGGGAGAGAGGGAGAGAGAGAGTGCGAACAATGTCATTCCGTTCAGTAAGGCAAATGCTGCAGTCAACTTTACGGCTCAAGTGAAGGCACATCACCAGAGGCTGCGCATCCTGAGAGCAGAAGAGGAGACTGAGTGAGTATACGGAACTTTATCCTTCTCTCTGGGGCTGAGGGTGCATGGGGCAACTTTTTTCTCACCGCCTTTCGTTTAAGCACCCACGGCCCCTCAGGCTGCGACGTTTATTTCTAGCTCAGTAATTGTGCAGAAGAACAAATCTCCCACCTGGGTCAGGCTCGGGACGGCTTTTAAAGGAGCCCTGTCTGTGTAGACTTATGACGGTGAGTGCAATTCTGCAGTCACAGGCTCTGCACCAGCCGGTCGAGGCGGCTGGCTCTCAGGAGTGCGCTTTTTAACACATGGTGAGGTTTTTAAATAGCGGAGGCGGAGAGGTCAGCAGCCGGAGAAGAGCCGCCCCGTGCTCTGGGGGAGGCCGGACGTGGGAGGGAGAATTAAGACAGAGGATCCATGCCTGCTGGCATATAAATACAACATCCTGGCCTGTCTTACTCAGCACTACGCCAGTTTGGAAGTGTTCAAGCAGTAGTTCTCTTTCCTTTTCTGTTCCTCTGACTGTGTGTGTGTGCTTGTGTGTATGTGTGTGTGTGTGTGTGTGTGCTTCAGGATGTAAAGAGTTAAGGAGTTTGCAGCAGAAGTAAAAGTGGAGACAAGTTTCGAGGGCGGCCTACAGCCGGGGACAGGACGTTCACACTGCCGAAGTGAGCGCTCACGCTCCGGTTCAGACAGAAGATTTTGACGTTAAGTTTAAACAGACCAGGTGCACATGAGCCCCCTCAGTGAGTGTGTGCACGTGCCTGAGTGTGTAAATGGAAGAATAGCTGCTAGTACAGTCAGCACCTTGCAGGCTTCCTTGCATTTTACAGTCGGACACTTCAGCCCTGTTGCTGACTGTCCCATCACCTGACTAAGAAGTGTGTACAGAAGGTGTGCTTGGGGGGGGCATAGGGGAATGAGAATGGAACTGTGGGTTATGTATAGACTCATAACTCTTTCCATGCTGCGGGTCTTGCTTCAGGGTTTTAGCTTCTCTTCTATGCTAGCAGTGTAAAACTTGGCACAGCGCTCGCTCCACTCTGAAGTTGAGGCTGAACGTGAGCCGAACGCCTATGGCAAATTCTACGCAGTCTGCCTGCCAATCTTTCGCGGAGTTAATTCCATTTCTTGCTCAAGGTCTCCGCATGAAGTCTTGCCTGTATTCTAACTGCTCCCTGGCAGTAGGCACGCATGCGCGCTTATGAGCTCCATCCACAGCTTCGCAGGCCACGGAGCAGGATTTAGATATATGTACAGAACGGACGTGAGAGGCCATACATTACTGTCAGATTCACAGCCTGACATCATTAGCAGAAACTGCAGCTTTTCACCAGCGCCTCGCTAAAGCAGTTTGGGGGGTGGGGGGTGGGGGGACTTGTATAGGGGATGTGGGGGGTGGTAATGGTGGTGGGGGTGTGGGGGGGGGGCTGCTGCTGCTGCTGCTGCATCTGCTGCACAGCCAAAAAGCAAAGTGCCGCACTCACCTGACGTTTTCTGCACCCCCTCCTCCTCCTCCTCCTCCTTCTCCTACTCCTCCTCCATCCCATCTTTCTCACACTGCCAGCCCCTCCCCCCTTTTCTACCTCTCCGGAGAGCAGCTGCCCGCTACAGTGCAATGTGAGCATGTTTGCACTGAGTTTTTTTTTTTTTTTTTTTTTTTTTTTTTTTAAAGTGGACACAAAAAAAAAAAAAAAAAAAACCAAAACCCTTTTTCCTTCTCCCCATCCCACGTGAGCAGATGCAGAGATAGAGATTGGAGAGAGAAAGAGACGGAAAGCAAGAGAGGCTGAGAGGGAGAGAGAGAGGCTCTCCTGCAGTGTCCTGCAGCACAGCTCCTGCAATGCTGGCCTGGCATGGCTGCTGTAGCAGTAGCACACGCAGGCAGCAGCAGTGCAGTCACGTGGAGTACTGAGGAGAGCAGGAGTGGGCGAGTGAGCTAGAGAGAAAGAGAGAGGGAGAGAGAGAGAGATGATTCTGCTGCCCCTGCATGGCATTGCTGCTGAATTTGGCAGCTCATAGAGAGTGTGTATGCCCTCTGTCTGTGCATGGGACTCTAAAGAGAGAGAGAGTGGGTCTGAGATTAGCCTGATTACCCACCCCCAACCCCCCCTCACCCACCCCTTTCCCCCAATGGTGCATTGTCCCGTACCAGTGCTCCAGTTCCGATGATGTAATCAATGCAGCAAGCTTTGAACTTGCTGGAGTAAGGATTCCTCGTATGTCCCCTACTGACTTCCTGCCTCATTGATAAAAAAGAACAGCCCACTTCATGGTCTACGATGAGCATTTGCACATGGCAGATGGGCTTTTTATTTCTTTTTCTGTTTGTTGGATAGATGCGAAGTTGAGCAAGAGCGTCATTATGAAATGGCACCAGGATTAAACCCTGGACTACTGGACTTAATATTCAGTCACTCAGGCTTTTAGCCAGTTACTATATCACACCCTTAAAAATAAAGGTTCTTGAGTTATTCTCGGCTTGGACCCACAGTTCCAGTTCTCATTTACAAAAATGCTTCATCAAAGAACCAACCAGTGAAAGGTTCTTACGGGAACAACAATGTTCCACTATGGCATCACTGCAAGTGAGCCTTTATTCATCCGTTCAATGGGTTACAGCACACTTACTCTTATCTTACGTTCCCATACACTTCAGCTGAACTGAGGCAGTGGAGCATTTCAGCTTCACTATGGCTGTGCAACGAGTTCTGATGACTCAAGTGAAAAGAGGCTCTAATGCAGCAGAGAGTAGGCCACTCGCCTGCCATCACTATCATTTAATGGCCACTGCAGCCTCTGGCTCGCTCAACCACATGTGCGGGAGAAGCTGGCTATCTGCAGTTGAAGAGACTCCAGCAGAGATAGGCTCTCCACGAGTCCTTGGCTCCTTCAGAGTAGTCACACTTGGGCCCATCCACGTAGGCATCAGTCCATTAGTCCATACACAGGTAACGACTAAAGGCAATGACAGAGATGACTCCAAAATACGTAATTTTACGAATATGTAGCACAGGCAAAGCAGAACAGGCCGAACAGGCAAAGCAGAAATCACAGCGCGGGGAGAAAAGTCAAGGTGCAGAACAGTGTGCGGCAATGGAGATGGGAAATGCTTGCTTTGGTGACTCTGCTCAGTTTATTGATAAGGTCATCAGTATGAGAGCACTTGGATGCAGTGGAGTGCAGTCCCTCAATTCAGCTCTGTATAGTAGCCAGACTGCAGAGAGAAGAAGAGAGTGAGATGAGTTGTGCTGCTTGACTGTAACTCTGCCTAGTGATGAACTTTTTCCAGGGGGCTGCACTCATAAACCAGTGGTACTTTAAGCCTGTATTACAGCACCCAGCTTCACTGTTTCAAGGCACATAAGGAAAAACCAAAAGCGCAGTGTATGTCTAGTAGAATTCAGTGATGGGGACGATTTGGGAGATGTGATAATGTGACAATGAGATCTATTTTTTCAATGTCATGTTATATATAATGTCAGATTGCTCTGATCTGATCTGCTGATTTAGAATGAACAAAGTGGAGCAGACAGGATACTTCACCTGCTGAGTTAAAATAGTAACCAAATTTTTTTTTTTAAAAACTGCAACAAAACTTTAGTTTGTGCAAAAGAAAAACATATTCATTCATTTAAATTAGATTAGAATAAATTAAATTTTTTTCTATAACTTTGTTACTGTGCAGAGTACAAGTACGAAGCCAATGAAGTGCAGTTAGCATCCAACCAGTAGTGCACAGTATAGGATAAATTACAGGGAAGTGCAGTGTAAGTGATGCTATGTTACAGTATGTACAGAGTTATTGATTATGGATAGCAGAATATACAATTACAATATGTACCGTGTATTAAATATGTTATAAAGAGTAAAGTGGGCAGAGTTAAGATAAGTGTACAGATGGTTGTATAGATATAAAAAAAAGTTGTAGAAATTTACTGATATAATATAATCAGACAATTATAGCCAAAGTGAACTGACCAATAATATTTTGTCAGTGTAATATGTTTATTTGTGCTGAAATGAGCTCTTTTCAGTCAAATTAGGTCAAAAAATGTTTTGTAATATAAAAACCATCATCTGAGGTTAGGTTTTACAAGGCCAACCACCAGGGGGTGCAAGGTAAACCCTTCAATAAAGCAGGCTGCATAAACTCTTAAGAGTTCACGCCACTAACTCACTATAATAATGATGGTCAGATGACATGAAATATAGTGTAGGCATCAGTGCCTAAATGCTGAACACACACAGTGTAACATTAGCATGGTTCCGCTCAAAATATGTATCATTTTATCATTATAGGTGTTATTCATGACAGCAATTATTATTATTATTATTATTATTAATTAAATATAACTGCTGATTTATAATTATGTTTATTACATGTTTAAATGTAAATGTGGTATTTTGAGTGTTATAGATATATATATACTATAGTGAGCATAACTATTTGCACCTAAATATAAAACATGGATTTGATTGAGCAGGTGATACACACCAGGTATTAGTCACTGGGAGTGTTCACATGGGCTGCTCCAGTGCTTTGGTGGGGTGGTTTATTATAAATAGTGCCGAATAGAAACCTGTCATTTGTCCCGTCACCTGTAATGCTGAGTCCCCTCCCCTCTCCCTCTCCCTCTCTCTCTCTCTCTCTCTCTCTCTCTCTCTCTCTCTCTCTCTCTCTCTCTCTCTCTCTCTCTCCCCTCCATGCTGAGGCAGAGGGCGCTCTGTGGAACAGGAACATGCCTTGACTTGTACCGGCTTGCCTGTGCGGAACTCTGGCGTGTGGTCAACAGCAGCAGCTGTGTGCATTTCACTCAGCACTGACCTGGCGAGAGGACAACAGCTCAGACCTTCTGATTTCTGGGAATACCGGACAAACACAGGTATCTCAGTATCTCTGTGCAGACTGGACTGACAACCATCCAGCCTTCAGACGAGGTAAGGGACTTTGAGTTGAGTGTGGTTTCACAGGTGCAGTTACCTTTAGATCTCTCTCTCTCTCTTTCTCTCTCTCTTTCTCTCTCTCTCTCTCTCTGGTTCTCTCGCTCTCTCTCTGATCTGAATCACTTATATTAAAGTAGCACTAAAGCAAAGCTTTACTTTGGTGTGTGTAGTGGGATATTCTCAAAGTATTCCTTGGTGTAGCGGGTCCTTTAAACTCTCAGCTCAGGACTTAGACTTCTGTAACTGTTAAGATTTATTTGGTCAATAATATGAGATGAATATGTGTTTTGTATCATTACGGAATAGAGGAAATGAGGTTTTGGTCCATATATATGGGCCTGTAGGATTTAAAGATTAATTCCACCAGTTTCTCAAAATGTCTGCACAATTTAATGGCGGAGTTGTTCACCAAGTCATTCAGAGCAGTCTGATGTGAAATGGTGCATTGTAGAGAAACTTGTAAACTTGGATTTCTTGACAGTGGTGGTGATAGGAACCAAGGTAAATCATATATCATGGCCAGTGAACTTACATGTGAACTTTTATATGTATTGATGATAAATCAGTGGCAAATCTAAACATTTACACATATGAAACAATATATATATTATATTTTATTATTTTAGGTCTAAGAAATCTCTTAACTGTTGTAAATAGTTTAGGCTATTTACACGTCCTGTCCCTGAACATGTATATGTATATAACAATATAGTATATTTTATCATTTTAGGTAAAAAAATCTATTATAAAAAAACAATACTATTGTATATAGTCTAGACTATTAAGACGTCCGGTTCCTATCACCAACATTTCTGATTCAGCACATTTCTCTACAATTATAGTATTTCATTACCATGTCCCGGGGATGACTTTGCTTACATATTAATTATTTAATTGTTCAGAAAAGTCCGTGAAACATTTCTAATACGCATTAGACATAGCTAATAAATGAATTAGTGACTACTATGACAGTAATTTGGGAGTTTTAGCAGTTAAAGGAGTGAGGAACTGAAGTGTAGATGTTCATCAGATGCTTACAGTTAATAAGTCATTAGACCCAGTTTTACTCTTAGTATATTTTCTTCACTAAACCTCTGGTATGTTTATGCTGGGCTCGGTAGCTGAGTGTAAGACATTATTGGCATGCTCACTGGGGTGTGATTCTACACCCACTGTCACCTTTGCCACCGTCGTCCCCATCCCTGAACAAATACTGCTGACTTGAGGAACAGAGGAAATCCATCAGAGTTACTGAACGAGCCCAGGGCGTTCCAACACCATCACTCAGTCTTGAAGAAGCTGATGGGTTAGTCGGGCGTACTGTGATCATGGAATGTGGTTTTGTCTTTTTAATTCAGCAGCTTGTTTACCGGTGGATTTCCCATCACTGGAAAGCCCCCTCAGCTTCACCACAGTTCAATTCTGCATTAGAAGGCACAAGCAAAACGTTCAGCCTGTTTGACACAGAGAGACTGCTAATACCAGTGGCACACCAGGTGAGGTGACTTTTGTTTACACGTTTAATTCCTGTTGTAACAACACTTTGTGGTCATTAAAATGGTCAGTTTGTAGGACGGCCTTAAAGGTAATATAACATTAATGTCATGAGATGTTATTTCTACGGACCATTTCTACTGGATCACTAAATGCTAACAGTGTTAAGTGTATAGTCTTTAAAGTAAATGTATACATTCAAAAGTCAAAGACAAAAAAATGCACTTATGGGGATTTGATATCACAGTGAAAATATGGTGAAGTCCATATGCTTCTGTCAGTCTGTTTTTGAGCAGCCGTGTTTCTGCCAGGAGCAGATGCATACCAGTAGTAGTGTATTTCTCTGGCTGAAAGGTGGGGCGTTTAAATTATTAATGCTCTCCAGTTCTACAAATAGAGCTTGCATTGATCAACAGTCTCTTGAGTAAACTGATATTGTTTAGGAATGCATTGTTTGCACTTTGTCTCCCTAGATAGCTCCTTACAGCCTTCTCTCTTTTTTTCTTTTCTTTTTTCCCTCACTTGTCAGTCATTTGAGGTATAGCAGTGTCAACCTTCCATCCTGTCTTTCTCAGGCCTTTTTCTCATGCCTACTTTTTTTGTTGCTAGTAACCAGTTTCCAGAAAGCAATGCTGCAGTATAGGACCCATATCATTGAATGTAAATGTAACCCTTCCATCAGTCCATGAAGAATCAGTTTTGACCAATAACGAAAAGCATCACATTTACATATATATGCTTTTCGACCCATTGATTTACATTCAAGCTAAGCCCCCTTATTCATGTTGAAGTTATAGTGCCTGCATGGACTGTTCTTAGAATGGGGCACAGTACAACGTAATCAATCAGAGGAAGGTTATTTACATAAATTGGTCTTTAAGACAAAAAAAAAAACATATATAGAGAAGTTAGATATGGTCATGTAAAAATCAATTATGGTTGGTAAACCCCCCAAATCTAGAAAAATGTAGGATACAGGCCCTTAAATGTCAGCTTATCAGATACAGATGTTCTCTACCATTTTTAGGGAACTGGCAACCCGTATGAGTTCACTCAACAGAATAAAAACCTTTTTGCAGGAATGTTTTGTTATTCCATCATTACTTTGACCCTCTAATCTTCCTTTGGTGGCGCGCCATTCTGTAGTGCAACAAAAATATGTTCTAAGCTTCTTTATTTCCAGTGCTAGACCCCACCACCACCACCACCACCATGATCTTATTTCATATTACTGACCTTTACTTAAATTCTCAACTCATATGCAACTAAAACAATTTAAAAAAATTAATATTACTTTTAAATTCCAAAACTGTGAAAGGTGGGCATTATGAAAATTAAAGAAAAGATTTGCAAAAACAAAAAAGGGCAAATATGAAACTTTTGTCAGGTGACAAGCTGTACTTTCCCTTTAAGATGATTAAGTCTGGGGAATGTCAGCTGTATGCTGCTGTACAATGGACAGAGTGACAACCCTGAGAGGGAGAGAGAAAGAAAGAGCGAGAGAGAGAGGGAGAGAGAGGCACAGTCACAGCTATACTCTTCCTTCACAGTGGCCACAGCAGATGTCCTTGTCAGGAGAAGAAGGCCAATGCAGATGCTGAGGTGAGTATCCTATCACACATCAGCTTGTGTGTGTGTGTGTGTGT
>JBBPDA010000132.1:26073728-26106857 GCA_037974385.1 Arnoldichthys spilopterus
TGTCAGGAGAAGAAGGCCAATGCAGATGCTGAGGTGAGTATCCTATCACACATCAGCTTGTGTGTGTGTGTGTGTGTATGTGTTCTGTCTCGTTCAGCCTCTGCCTCATTTCTATGCTCCAAACGGGACAGCTCATAGCTCATTATTGCTACATTCTTTTTAAATATTGTGAGCCTTATGTATGACCCTTGTGTTGTGAGGAACACACAGTTATTGCAGCAGAAAACAAAAGTAAAACATTCCATCAGTGCTACATGTGTGTTTGCAAGTGGCAGAGAAGATATTTTATCAAGATTTGAATATGATAAGAAGTTACTACCATTCTTCTACCTTTAGCAAATACATTCTTTACATTTTTGGCATGTCTTTGTCATTGTTTGATATCAAAAGAAGCATCGGAAGTGCAAACCAGTTGACCAAGAGCCTAAATCATTGCATAATTATGTAACAGAGGATGTAAATTTGTATTTACCAGAGATCATTTCATGAGATTCTGAGTCATGCCTTGAGTCTCTGGGGTGTAAGCTGAAGTCAAGTCTTGAGTCTTTAGTCGAGATTTATCTGGTTTTAGTTGTAGACATTGTATGGCGCAAAATCTGTGGAGTCTAAAACAGCTTCCAATATCGAGCCTTTAACCAGAGAACAACCTGGAGATTGTAGAATGAAACTGAACTACCCCCAGTATATTCGAAGCATAAAGGAAAGAGGTAAAACAACCTAAAACAGTCAGTTAGTGTATTGCTAAGTTGCAAGTGTAGTTAACATTAGCAGCGACCAAATACTCGCAACGGAAATGAGGAACATGGAGATGGCGAAAGATATTTTTTGTTGACGGGCAGGAGGAGTTGAAAGTTCCACACAATGTAAAGACCAGCTGCAGCTGATGACAACAATGATATTTTACATTGAAACAATATCTTGGTTAGGGACGGGTGGATAAAGTGAAATCCCGATCTAAACAAAAATTTTTAAACCTCACGTCTCTGTCAAGCATGTCGTAGTAATGCTGGTAATGCTTCTCACAAGATGTGCATCCTATCAACACTAATTGCCTTGTCTTAATAGCCAGACCTGTAATTTTCCTCTCCTGTACCTTTGCTCTGACTTTATTAGAAAAAAACATGTCTGATTTCAATTTAAACAGAAAACATGTTTCGGTTTCCAATTACATAAAAATGTCTAATTTTTGGTAACCAAAAATGTGTGGTATGTTTTTAGTTAAAGCTGTTGTGCTAGTCAGTGCATGCTAGTCAAACCTTTCTTGTCAGTGTTTACCTATTTTCATTTAAACATGTAGTATTTCGGTTTGTCCATCAGAGTAAAGTTTTTTTAAGGCCATTAAGGTTGATGATTCTAATTTACTCAGTTTTGTTTGTGACTTTTTCATGACTCATAGATGTGTTGTGGATTTTTTAAGGGTGAGTTAAGTTACAAGCTAAGTTATTGACACAAGTCCCCAACTATTGTAATCACATTTAAATATTAAAATAATAATAGGACAACTTTATAGATCGGGGGCACCCAGCTCTGGTCCTAGGAGGCCAGTGTTCAGCCCAGTTTGGTGATTTTCCTCTTGAAACACACCTGGTTCAGCTCACCTGTTCATTGCAAGCTTAAGTGTTTGAGGAGTGAAGCTACCAAACTGTGCTGGAGATCAGCCCTCCAGGAGTGGAGTTGGGCACCCCTGCCCCACAGCTCTAATGGGAAGTAAAGGAGGTGCTAATAATATTGCACGCTTGCAACATGAAAGGAAAAGAAAGCAAAACAGCCTTGTGTAAAAGGGGTTTTCTCTTGGGCGGGGGTGTTATTTTCAACAGCCAGACACTAGATCTTTAGGTACGGTCAATACGGCGTGACTCTCCTAGCACCCCAAGGTGAACAGGTTCCAAGGGGAATGTGGACGACGCCCCCGTGCTCTAAATGTCTATTTATTTATTATTGCGAAAACTGATATGAATCACAGTGTGAGTGAATGTGGCACCTGCCCACCCCAGAGATGAAGTGTGTCAGATGTGGGAGCACACACATATACAAACACATGCACACGCATATGAACACAGACAGGGTGTGCCAGCTGGCTGCTGTGTGTTTTCCCCCTACTTCCTGAAAGCCTGTATTAGGGATTACATCAGGCCCAAAGCAGCAAGGAATTCCTGCCGTCATGTGGCCCCAGCAAACCGGTCCATCTCACGAGACACACGCAGGGACACAACACACTGCAATTTAGCAAGTGCAGCAGAAACAGGATCACGAGATCTGTGTGTGTGTGTGTGTGTTTATGTGAGTGTATGCGGCAAGTCTTAGTGAAGGCCTAGTTTTGTTAGCCACACTGTGGCTGCTATTCTTTTCCTTTCTGCCAAGGAACTGGAGTTAGGACGAAAAGTGATGGATTCTGTTTACAGTACTGTGCAAAAGTCTTTGACACCTGAGAAAATCATATTTAAAAGCTGTTTAGCTTTTACTATTTTATTTAGTGTTCACTTAACCATCTCCAGATCTCTCTTCATGGAAGTCCAGTATTACACATAGTTACTGAATACCTGCTTGGACTCAAACAGCCCTTCATTAGATTAAATCAGGTGCTGTTGATGGAGTTTCACACATCCCTACAATGGCTGAAGGCATGGAGGAGAAATCTAGAACCAAATCTAGTGTTTAGCTCACAAAATATCACCTTCTTCTTACCAACAACACAAATCTGAATTATTTTTACAGCTTTCTTGTTTGTTTGCATTTATTCTAATGTTACCTTGTGTTTTAAATGTCAGTATGTCACTCAGAAACTCAGCTGAGATAAAAGGCTTTAAACTATTTGCATAGGTGCCTAAGACTTTTGCACAGTACTGTATATTCAGCATATCCACCTATGAGTCATCTGGCAGGGTATGAGCGTTTTATGAGCGTGATATGTTTGTGAGTGTGTGTGCTTATGAGGGAGATGTGTCTTAGTGCACTATTATATCAACCCTTGAAACCTGAGCCAAAAAAGTTCTGCTCTGCTTCCACATGCTGATCAGTTTTATTGTTTCTACTTAAATGTCCCTGGGCTCATTTGAAGTGTTTTCCATGTAATTACTGAATTTTGGATGTAATAAGTCCTGGACTATATTTTCCATTCTGTGGAGAATCTCTTTATTCAGAATGACATGTAGCACAGTACTAGGCTTGATCCTTGCCTGGGAAGCGTAGCCTGAAAGTATCATCATTGAGACGTTAGGTTTGATGAGTTAAAAGTGACCACACATCAGTTTCCCGGCCTTGTATCTACATGCAAAGTTCCTATGGGTGTAAATCCAGAGTATCATCACAACTTAATTCGATACATTTTTACTTAAAACTTAAAATTTGCAGTGATACCATTAGGTTTTGATGCAATTGAGTTAATTGGGTTTGATGCTGGGTCTATGTTTTGGTCGATGCTTCAATACAGATCCTTTAATTTTTACCCCCCTAAAAGTTACATATCAGTTTATGAAATGTTTAGTAGTCATTAGATAATACGTTTTGAGATCCGTTACTGTTTAATAAGCCCAGATTTTCAGAGGGTAAATGTACACAGTGTGCCAGAGAACGCAGCCAGCATTCTAGCCAAAACACTCTGTTTTTCGAGTGCCTGACCGTAATGTCAAATGACGCAGGAGCAGGACACCTGACATGGCAAGACCGACGGGTTTTGACATCTACCTGCAAAGGCATGTAAAGTTTAAGAGCTGATTAAAACTGAAAGTCTGAATGTCTGAACGTGATGATGAGAAACAGTCTGTATATTATCAAAGCATATCAGCATTAGGAGGTGAAAGGCTAATATTTGATGTAACTGTAATTAAGCCAATAGTTTAAACTTCATCATAGCTGATAAGAAAGCAAATGCCATAGAAAAGGGATAGTCAAATGTACTCAACTGCCACCTTTTGTCCTTTTTTACAGATAAGAGCATGTCATACTGTGTCAGAAACCGCATAAGCAAATCCATTAGAGCTGACTTCTAGGCAGTGGTGGCCCAGCAGTTAGGACCTTGCCCTTAGGGAACAGAAAGTCGCAGGTTTGAGTCCAGACTCGGGTGCCACTGAGGTTACCATGAAAAAGATATCATCCTGCTACACTGCTCCCCAGGTGCTGGTGCTGCCCACTGCTCAATGTGTGATGGATTAAAAGCAGAGGTCACATTTTTTGTGTGTTCATAATGACAAACAAGTTACTTCTCCTGAACTGTTCTGTGTGATTTGAGGCGAGTGTATGATGATTTAGGCATGCAGGTGCAAACTGATGGTTATAAACATCAATTGATGATCAGTTTCATTAGCCTCCGACATGGAAACTAAAGAAGCAAGTGCTAAAAGCCAGTCATGTCTTTCGTGACTGACATTATGGAAGTATTATGTTAATTACATTTTTCTACCAGACGATCACTTTAAGCTACTTCAGGTAGCCCAGAATTAAGACTGCTCTCCTAGCTTCAGGTCGTCCCTCTCAACCCTTGGCTAAAGTGATACTCGACTGAGGCGGCACGCAGGGCAGAACCGCAACAGAAATAGCCTCCTAATTACAGGTGTGTTTGCTCAGGCACTGATAACACATCAGCCCCCAGGAATGTTGTATCAGCAGCTGTCATAAAAGCACATGCATGGTGCCAGACTGTCCACTGCAGTAAGCTGCCTCAGACACGATTCTCAAACAACAAGCAGCCTCCTTAATCCCATTCCGTTTTCATGCTTCAATTGATCATTCAAAGACATAGGAAGCATTAGCTGTATTAGTTCATTCAGATGACAGGGACTTGGATAGCCTGACTGGTGTGTACTAGTGGTTATTAGTGCGAGTCTGTGGGTTCCTTGTCTGCTTTTTGCTTGTAGGGGTGGGACGTTTTATTGTTGTTTTTGGTTATTTGTTTCTAGCAGTGGAAAACTGCGTATTAGAGCTAGAAAAGGAAAAAACTAACCAAAAAACACATTTAACATAATGCTAATACATAGCACCTCTATGGGACTATAGTAACATGTTAACACTTATCTTTGCACATCTTGAACATGAACATTTATGGCTGCTCTAAGTTAAACATGAAGCTTGTCACAAACATATTAACATGTGCGTAGCATTTCTAGAGTGACTCCTTTGGTAAAGTGTCATGGCATAGAGCTTCTGCTACTTATCTTACCTCAACTGACAGAAAGCCAGCGGTTAGGCTGCCTCTCATATTCACAGTTAGTAGCATATCTAGGAATTCCAGAAGGCTTAAAGTGATGTTTTCATAAATTATTCCCACACCTTTAAAACAAATTCTGATTGGCTGATTCCAATGTGCGTTCCTAATTATGTTTTGTTGGTATTAAATCTTTAAACAAGGCAGAACTTCAGTCCACCACTTGAAGGCCTAATCAATGGGAAAGCTAGCTTAGCTATTTCTGCCTGAAAATATTGAGAAAACATTTGTTTGGACAGTTTTTCATTGTGCATTTAAAAATGTCATCATATGGTTTTTAAACGTAATGAAATAAGAGTAGTACTGCAGTACATGCCAAGTTCACATTATCCACTTTTTTGGTTGTCCCCCTCTATACTATTTACTGTAGGCTCTTTCTGCATTTATGCATGTCTTGCCCACTTAAAAGGCTAAAAGGCAGAATCACGAAGACTGAGGACATAGAGGAAACAGGCATTTGTGTTGGGCAATACGGTCACATACTAATGAATTATTTCACAATGTAAGTCATTCAGGAGCGCGCAAGTAAGCTGCTCATTAAAAGATAGGTGTCCCAGCAGGCCAGAGGCCAGACTTGTACTATAGAGTTCTTGCATTTTTAATGTACAGTGCAAAATGATGGCAAATGCTTCCATTATGTGCTAGCTACATTAACGAAGTACACTTTCTACAATTTCTCCCTTTTTGTCCATTTTTATAGATAACAGTGTGTCATAACAATCCCAGAAACCACGTAATAAAGTCAGTCTGAGAACAGCTCCACAGTGCTTGAGGCAAGTGTGTGATTCATTTAGGTCGTGAGGAAAACTGTACATGTCTGACCACCAGACTATCGCTTTAACTGATTTGTTCCACAATGAAAGTCTTTTGGGAGTATGCAAGTAAGCCACTGATTTAAACGTCGGCATTTGTACCAGCAGGCTGCAGGCCGGGCTCGTGCTCCAGGGCCCCTCGCCTTCTCAGAGTGGGATTTAGGAGCTTGTGTGTGTGACTGTGGGGGCTAAGTCACACTGAGCCGTGCTTTATTGTAACGCCGGGCCATGTTGTGTCCTTGGCAGTGCCTGCTCTCGTTCTCTCTTTCTTGTCCTTTCTTCTCTCCTACTCACTCGCTCTCTCCCACTCCAACTGAGGGCCCGCTCCTATCAGCTGGGAGGCCCGTCTCTTTGCCAGGGCCGCGAGGAGTGAGGCAGGCTGCCTAAAATAACCCAGCTGTGGGGAATACCGACCGATAAAGCCCGCAACACTGCCTCTGCAGCCTACTCCTTCCTTCTCACACTTCTGTGACATACTCATACAAGCTGTCTTTCTTACAAGCACCTACACAGACACACATGCACACAAACTCACATTCACTTTTAATGGCTTCTTAAAGGCAAATATAGACTGGAGCTCCCGAAGCAGCATTTGTTTTCAAACAAGTGAGTCATGCATTTGTTTGCAGTTGAACAGAGTTCATGGCTTATGCGGCACAAAGGTGTATTCTCAGTTCATCTGAGGTGTGGCAACATCTCTCCACCTCTCTCTTTCTTTTTCACTTACTCTCTCCTTCTCTTTCTCTCTCTCCCCCATTTCTCTCTCTCTCTTTCTCTTTCTCTTTCACTCTTTCACAATCTTTCTCCATCTCTCTCTCTCATTCTCTCTCTCTCTCTCTCTGGGTCTATGGCTGGTCTTAATTAGGGCTTACTTTTGGCTGTGCTTTATTAGTAGTGTATGACATTTTGTTGTTTCAGATACTGTGCCGGTCTTTAAATCTAGGGTAAAATCAAAGCCTTTAAGTTCTGTTTTAATTCTTATATTTCTACATTTTTATCTTTATTTTTATTATATTGCCTGTGTTTGTATTTCAAGTTATATAAGACTGATGTCAAAACTTATATTTTTATAGGTATATTACAGTATATCAGTAGTACATTGCAGTCACATTGCCATATATTAATTTTATTTATTTATTAGTTTTATTTATTAACTTTATATTGTTTATACTGTTGAATATTATGTAATGCCTTGTGATTTACAACTGAAACTGAAAAACAAACATCAACACTGTAGTTTCACACTAAAATTACTTGCCGGTTTTCATGCTCAACGTGGCTCAAAATCATTCATAACGTCATGAACTATGAATCACTGTCATTGTTTTTTTGTTGTTAATTTAGAAAAAGACCAACATAAACCCAGACGTCAGTGTTCTGGTTCAGTTCCATGTTTAGCTCATTTTCATTTTTCAGAGCTGTTCTACTGCAACAGTAGGATGTTGTGGGTTGTGTGTGTAGTTATGTTGCTTTGTTTAGTGTCCTAATGTCCTACATGTCCCATCGTCTCAGCTGTTCAACAAACTGCAGACTTATCATAAACTGCATGCATGAAGTGTTTTCTCCTTTTCACAGGACAAATGTTGTCATCAAGAAAGTGGAAGCAGAAGCAAAACTGCAAAACCTGAGAGGGAAACCTAGCATATGTGTGTCATCAGCTACCGGAGAAATATTTGTGGACATTCAGAGGGACAGCTCATAAAAAAAAGTCCTGTGCTTAGTGGTGCAAGGGCTTCCAAGAAGTAGGGCATGAATATGCAAAATGAGTCCTCGAGAGAAGGCCCTCTCTGGGCCAGCGAAAGGAGGATACAGAGGAGGAGAAAGAGAGAGAAAAGAGGAGCAGCGGGGGAAGCTGGCTGCTGTGAGTGTTTCTATGGCAGTGTCTTAGCTGGTTGTTGTGAGGAGTGAGAACGAAGCAATCAGCAAGTATACTGCCGCAGAAACTCGTCACCATACGAGGCCCGTCCATCCTGCACCATGGCCCTAAATCACGCACACACACTCAGCGAAAATGCTGTTCCATCAGTCCTCCGTCCATTTAGCCCTGTTCACAAGGGGCTAACAAAATGTTTCAGTTTCATTATGACTATTTAGAAAACTATTCAATGACAATTCTGTAATTTCATCAATATTCAGGTCATTAATACATTTTTGCTGAAATTCTGAATTATTTTTAAAAGTACACTGAATTAAACACACGTGACTGAAAGAGCTATTTATTATATAGCATAATATGATCTAAACAATAAAAATACATATTTGTTTTTCCTATTATGTTTTTGAAATTTCCAGGGACTTTGAGCTGAGTGCATGTTCATTAATAATCTATACTGTGATATTCAACACACAAAATGTTGTTGTGGACACTTTGTAACGGCACCACTGCATTTAATTCACACACTTCTGGTTTGCACAAGCTGTCACATTGAGATTCCATATTTTATTTGATGGTTGTACAGCTGTGTTAGTGTGTCTGGGCACTGCCATAGCTGAAGGTAATGGTCATAGTGCTTACATACTTGATGTGCTCACTAGAAAACCAACGATGTACTACTAGGCCTGAAAATAAAAAAAATTACCTGAAGTTGTGTGTGTTTATTAGTGTAGTACTGTTATAATGCTATAATAAATGTTTATATAATTATCTTAGCACATGCCTAAATGTATTGAATTATATTGCACTGTACATGTTTATATACTACAGTGTTTACATTGACTCCCCCCCTAATGTAGTATTTGTGTTTTGTGTTTTTATAAAAAAGTTAACAAAAATTATTCAAATAAGTGACTGTAATCAATTGAATTATCATCAACCAGTTATTATTTTAACTAAAATGAAAATAAATGCTGTCCTGAGAATCACTGGCCAGTAGTAGTGGATTGATTTGAACCCTTGATTTTGAACCCTCTGAATAAAGGCTTTTCTGAGTAGACACGCTTCATTTGTTTCTCACTTCCTTTGTTGTTTTGGTGCTTCTTGTCTCCGCTTTCTTTAGTTCTTCGATTCAGCCGATGTGATCTATGAGCGCTGAAATAAGCTGAGGCATGGTGCGAGCCTTTGCTCTTTGACCAAGAGCCAGCAAGGCCTCTGTATCATGCGGCAGTGAATGGCATCGGTTTAGTTTATTATGTCAGATTTGACATTGACAGCATGGCTATACGGCGGAGCCGGGACTGAGGGCCCACATTCATTTCACAGGCTGCCGACTGATTCGGCTTAGGCCGTAATAAAGTGGCCGCTCTTGCGTGTGCGATTGTGTTAAGTGGACTCCTTTACTGAAACACCTTCTACAGGGGACGAAAAAAACTGCCTGAGGCTGAGACATGGCACAGTGATTTCTCTCTAGAGCCAGTTTAAGTAGCTTATCATGGTATATAGTGTATTACGACACCTAATAACACGAAGCGGAAGACTAAAGTTAACCATATTTTCAAGCCTGAAAACCTGCCTGAACCTAACAAAATCACACTGGCACTAATGAAAATATTGAGTGGGGTCAAATGAACTGTAAATTTGGTTTACTCATGTGAAATTTTCTCCGGTGTCCTTTATTATTTGCACTCAGATTTTCTTTACAGCAGCCGGTTGTGCAAGTATGAAAAGAAGCACTCGCTGGTGAGTCAGAGGGGCTTTTGATGGTGAAATCATTTGATGGTGCTCATGTGTCTGTGCTTGAAACGAGGAAGCTCACATTCAAATTAGTGTCAAAGCTGACTGAATTGCTCCTCTTTTAGGGCGTTAATCACTTCATTTGTTTAGGAAGCCCTTTACTAAAGGTGAGGTCATTTCTGTAGAATGAGAAATGAGAAATTTCCTTATTACCCAGTACACCACACAAACATTTACACACACTACTGGGCAGAACACAAAGTGATTAAAAGTGAGAGGGAATGTTGGTTAAGTGTTTTTTTGTTTGTTTGTTTGTTTGTTTGTTTTTTATAAAATGCCACTTAATCGAATTTACTTTCAATCTACATGGTGTAGGAGCCTTTTGAAACCTTCATTAATGCCAAAAAAGGCTTATTTACACCGATCAGCCATAACATTAAAACCACCTGCCATGTAGGTCCCCCTCATGCCGCTGAAATAGCTCTGACTGTGGTGCACTGTGTGTTCTGACCCCCTTCTATCAGAGTCAGCATTCACTTCATAAACCACCTTCTGTGGGATCAGACCAGACAGGCTAGCCTTCACTCCCCATGTGCATCAATGAGCCTCAGGTGCCCATGACCCTGTCACAGGTTCATCAGTTCTTCTTCCTTGGATTACTTTTGGTAGTTACTAAACATTGCATTTTGGAGTTTTGGAGATGCTCTGACTCAGTCGTCTAGTCATCACAATCTGGTCAAAGTGGATCACATTCTTAGACTCACCCATTCAACACATGAACTGTTCACTTGCTGTCTATATATGGTGAGATGATTAATGTTATTCATGTTATCCACTTGGGTTTGGGGTATCAGCTGATCAGGGAAAGCTTACTTTAGGTCAATATGGCAGACGGTCAAACATGATAAAACATGACGAGCACTATGGGGTGAAGAAGTGCCTTGTGCACTAAAATCAATGCAAACTCAAAAACACAAATAATACTTTGTCCTTTCATTCTGCGATATTTACAAGTTAACACAGTAAAACACAATATCTGGGAAGGTCTCTGGGGCACATTTTAATATACAATTACTGTTTATGTGTCAAGTTACATCATGAGAGCAAAAATAAGACATGCTAAAACTATGCAGGAAAAAAAGCCATGTCTGAAGTGTGTTCTCCACAGAGGATGTGTTCATTTTAAAAATAGTTTTTTTGACCAAAAAATATTAACTAAACATTTGAAGGGACTGGGATGTTTAAACTTTTGCATACAGGCAGAGGTGGCCTAGTGGTTAGGACATTGCACTAGGGACCTGAAGGTTGCTGGTTCAAGTCCCGGCTTGGGCACTACTGAGGTACCCTTGAGCAAGGTACCGTCCCACTACACTGCTCCATTTCTTGAAAGTCGCTTTGGATAAAAGCGTCAGCCAAATGAATAAATGTAAATACAACGAATTACTGCAGTTTTCAGTAAAAGCACTATCTACACTTAAGAACATCCATTCACACACTGAGCTACCATAGCCTGCTTTCTTCAAACAGCTTGCATATTCGAACACAGCTACTTTAAAATGCTAATCACATTAATACATTTTTATTTTTTACAAACGTATATTACATATATTTATTTTATATATACATCAAATACATTCTGCGTTCTCTTCTATTATGTATTTAATTTTCCGAGCTGTTGACTTAAGGTAACTGTGTTCTCCCAGAATATGGCAAGACCCTACATACATACACTGTGCTTTAAGTGGAAGAACTACGCTAGAGAGCACAGCAGCAGGCCATTTCGACACTATTCTTCACAAAGCGTTTTGTTGTTGTTTAGGCTGTAGAGGGCTATGGTGCACAAGGTCTGTTGTACACTGGCCTTACACTGAAAAACAGACATCCCCAGTGTAACGTTAGATTTATGAGTGCAAGCTTCTTTACACAGCCACAGAGAAGGAGCACGATGAGAGTGTGGTATTCGGTTTTTGCTGTGCCCTTCTGTAAATGCATCATCTTCTCGCTGAAAACACGGGTTCTCTGAAGAGATGATGCATTTGCTGCAGAGCACAGCAAGATGGAACACTGCAGCTGTGTGTGAGTTGAGGTACTGCATTGCACTGTAGGTAACGACATGAGGAGGGTGAGTTTTCCCCTCCAATGCATCAGCAAAACTGCAAAATCAATGTTCAGGCAATTGGAAACCAGCAAACTGGCTTTTCCTCCCACAGGCCAAGGAAAGATTCTAAATGACTGTCTAAAACAATAATGATAATGTTCTTAAATCCTATTTGTTTCCAGTCCAGAGCCTGCTGAAGAGCTTCATTAATGCTCGTTTCTATTATTTATGAAGTGTTCCTTAAATGCTCTCAACACCCATGTTATTGCACTCAGGGGATTATTTCTGTTCTGATTACAAACCTGTCTTCAGGACCTGCAGTTCTTCATGCGTTGCCTTTTAAAAACTTTTGAGATTAGAATTGTTTTTCATATTGACAGCTGAGTTATAACTACACTTAAAGTCATTTTAACTGCGTAAGGTATTTTATAGATTTCAGTAATATAAACCAGACATCAAAACCTTTTAGAAATACATTGTATAAATATCTGTTTTAATTAAGGACACACGATATGGACAAAATATCAGTAGTGTGATTAAGTAAGTGATTATTTATCAGTGTGAACACAGCACAGCATAGCAGTGAGCAGTGGTGGCCTAGTGGTTAGGACGCTGCCTTTGGGACCTGAAGGTCGCAGGTGCAAGTCCCCATCTGGGCACTAGTGAGGTACCTTTAAGCAAGGTCATCCCACTACACTGCTCCCAGGGCACTGTTGATAGCTGCACGTGTGATGGGTTAAATGCAGAGGTCACATTTCGTTGTGGTGCTTAAGTGCGTTCACAATTACAAATATTCACTGCACAGTGTATCACAACAAAATGTCACAAAATGTTACAGTGGACAGTGCTTAGGGACAGTACCTTGCTCACAGGTACCTCAGTGATACATGTACCAGTCCGTAACTATTACAGTATTACTCCCCCAACGCCACCGGGGCTAGATTATCCATGAAGTGATGTGAGTGACTATTTGCATTGTGAACACATCACAGCACAGCACACACTGTGCCACAACAAAATTTTACCTTTGCATTTAACCCATCTGTGTAGAAACAGTAGGCAGGTGACATGACAGTACCCAGGCAGCAGTGCTTGGGGACATTACCTTACTCACCTTGTACTGGTCTGGGATTTAAACTGGCAAACTTCAGGCCACAGGGGCAACTCACTAACCCTTATACCACAACTGCCATTTAGATGTTTTTCAGTAGATTAAAGAGTTCATGTCACATTTCTCTAATTAAAAAGGCTTGAATTATGTAAATGTTGTTTAAGTTTCACAGTCCATACAGACCAACACATTTACACATATCTCTTCATTTAGCCTACAACAGCCCCTCCACATTCAACTTCTGTGTTATATCAGTACTGCAGGGACCAGACTTGCGATAATGATGTACAGACTATATATTGTGTAGCCCTAATTTTAATTTAACATCACTCTAACCAGCTTTCTCAACCATTTTAGAATCATCTACAGCTCATCACTAAGAGGAATAGATACATAATGGCCAAAAGTATGGGTACCTATGACAATCACACCTATTCATGCTTGTTGGGCATCCCATTCCAAAACCACTGACCCTCCTTTGTGGCTATAACAGCATCCATGTTTCTGGAAAGATTTTAGTGGAACATTAAGTTTACACTGATATTGGAAGCCTTACTCACAAACAGCATTGCAGTTCATTTCCAGAGGTGCTCACATGGGTTCAGATCAGGGCCCTGTGAAGGCCGCTGGAGTTCTTCCACACCAAACTCATCAAACCATGTCTTTATGGGCTCATTTTGTGCACATGAGAACAGTGACCTTCCCCAAACTGCTACCACAAATTAAAAGTATAAAATTATATAAAATGTCATTGTATGCAGCAACATTATTATTACCCTTCCCTGGAACATATGAGCCTGGATAAAACCCCAAAAAACTGTCCCAAATCATTTACCCTCCTCCACCAAACTTTCCATATGAAGCAATCTGCCAGAAACTGAAGGGTGCGTCATCTTTCTTGGGAGTACATTTCTGCTGCTTCAGAGTCCAGTGGCAGTGTGCCTTACACCACTACAGACAACGCTTGGCTTTACATGTAGTGATCTTGTGTTCAGCTGAATTTCCAGAGGCAGAGTTTTTGAGGCAGATTGAAATTCTAGTGTGTAATGCAACATAGGATTTGTGTGCTTCATCACTGAGTGACCCCACTCTGTGAGTTTGCATGGTCTACCATTTCATGGCTGAGCTGTTGTTGCTTCTAGGCACTTTTATTTCAAAATACTTGCACTTACAGTTGGCCAGGGCAGATCTAGCAGGGGAAAAACTTCACAAACTGGCGTGTGACCTCCATGGCTACATTTAAAGTCAGTGAGCTCCTTACTGTGACCCATTCTTCTGCCAGTTTGGATGTTTCATGGTTAAATGCTTTCTTTTGTACCTATTAACAGTAGGCAGGTTTCCATTAACCTATTAAATGCACATTTTGAAACTGTGAACTAAGAAAAAAAAAGGTTTTATGCTCACATGAGGTGGTTTCTGAGATGATTCGACATAGCAGTATTTCATACAATTGAAACGAAAACATATTTTCTCCATCTAAGTCACAGGTAGTTAGTTTATAAAGAGCGATGGCTATGGTCAGTTGGAACTGGCTCTCTCAGGTATGATATAGCAGGCGTCATTGAATCACATCCCCTTATTGCCTTTGAAAAAATAATAAAATAAAATAACATATTGTACATGCACTGCTTGTAAACATTATGAGCATTATGTTTTATGAACATTAGTTATTGCACATTGCAAACAGCTTCTGCATATCACATTGGCGTGTTGTAAACACACCATAGAATAGGATATAGAAATACTGTATATGTAGTCCATAATGGTTTAAATAAAATGATTCAGGTTCTTTAAACTTAAACTAAAATTAACATTTCCCTTAAATGTATTTTTTACTTATTTATTTATAGTTTTTCGTTACGTTAGGAGAATAAAGGAGAAGAAGAAAAAACACTAATATGATAGGTCAATAGCTCTCTTTTCAAAGAGCATTTTAGTGTAACCTAGCAGTTCACATTGCACCATCTAACGGTCACTCGCTGTAACTACACGTACGCCCAATAATTCTGGCGGCTCAGGAAGTTTCGCAGTCTGCAGCTTCACTTTTTTCCCTCTCTCTTTATATGATCAACATTATATTAGACTAGACCTGGGAACGTTAGTGGACATGGGAAAAAGTAATAGTCGGTTCTTCATCTGATCTTCTGTTTAGGTCGCAGCTCAGCTCAGTCAGTGAGGGAGATGGAGCTCCGGGGTGTCCTCCGTCTCCACCGCGGGCTGAAAACTCTCCCGGGGAGAGACTGGGAGGAGTTATGTGCCATAAGGCGTGATCCCACCTCCATGTTTTTGAGAAGTGGTGAAACTTTGTAGAAGTGATCTGTTCGCTGTCTGAAGACCGGAGGCTAACCGATCAGCCCCTGTGTTCGCCTCTGTTTACGCTTGGGGGTCTCTGTGAGATCCTGATTTCTGCCGCCGTGTCCTCGGCGCCGCTGCAGCCTAAAGCCCGACTTGTTGGTGGGCTGGGGGGAACGGAGCGGAATGGAAAGCACTGACGGTGAACTCGCGGATTTCACCTTCACTTCAAGCAGTTTAACTTGAGCAAGTGTCGTCACGAACAGGCCCGTGCGCGCCCGGATCTTCGCCTTGCATGGGGAAAGCATGGCGGATGGGAACCAGACTGAAGTGCATGTTTACGAGCAGGTCGTTGTTTTGATGTCATGCGCGCTCTCGTTCTTGGGGTCTCTGCTGATCATTTGCACGTACGCCACATGGGGAGACCTCCGAACAACCCCCAGAAAACTGCTGATGTTCCTCTCTGTGGCAGACCTGCTTTCTGCCGTCTCATACTTTTACGGAGTTTTGAAGGTTTTTACCTCCAACACTAGGGATTGCATTGCGCAAGGAGCGGTGTCCACTTTTGCTAACACCAGTTCCTTCTTCTGGACTGTGGCCATTGCTGTTTACTTGTATATCTTCATCGTCAGGTCCAGTCAGAGACTGGCTGACAGCTTGGTGTTGTATTTTCATCTGATCAGGTAAATTATTATATTATATATATATATATATATATATCAGGCTGGAAGTGAGGCTGAAAACTGCTAGTTTGGTTTAAATAAAGCTCTCTGTATGTCTGTCTATGTCTCTATCTGCCTATCCATGTATCTTACACATGTATGTTAACTACACACCTGTAGCTATTTCTAAAAGTTTATCTGTCTGTCTGTCTCTGTCTGTCTGCCTATCAATACTACAGATATATGTTTTGCTGTACACCTGTAGCTATTCCTTAAAGTGCTAATAGTTGCATCACTGTTCTGCCCTTTAAGCAGTAGCTGCAGGTAATAAGTAATATGACTAAAAAGTGAATTCTAACATAATTTTTGATGTTGTTGTTGTATGCTGTTGTAATGGCTTTTTGGAGACCTCATGTCTTGTGGAATGTTCCAGGTGTGCAGTAGTTAGTACTTACCAAAACTGATCCAAGGAAAGACAATTGGTGAATCGGCAACGGGGTCATGGGCACCCAAGGCTCACTGATGCATGTGTGGAGTGAGGGCTGGCCTATCAGTTCTAATCTTAAAGAGGAGCACCTGTTGCACAAAATGTTGTGGCAGCTCTGATAGAAAGGCGTCAGAACACACAGTGCACCACAGTCAGAGCTGTTTCATTAGGATGAGAGACCTACACAATATTAGGCAGATGATGTTAATGGTATAGCTGACTGGTGTGAGGTAGACCTGAAACCAGTCAGAAACACATCCTGTGGCATTTTTCATTTTCACAGTTTCATTTTCCCAGAGTGTCTCACAAATGTACGATTGTTTCATCCTAAGGAAGTGCTTCCGTTGCTGTTTCAGATCAGAATCATCACCTATAAAACATTGTTGTGTCTCCTAATATGATATAATTCTCTCCTAATTCTTTGTTGCATATTGGGTTTCAGTTGGGGTGTTCCTCTGGCCATCACAGTCGCAGCGTTGGCCCTGCAGAAGATTGGCTATGATGCATCTGAGGTTTCTGTGGGCTGGTGCTGGGTGAGCATTGAGGAAGAAGATCACGTGCTGTGGATGTTGCTGACAGGAAAGATATGGGAGTTCCTCGCATATGTCACGCTGCCATTTCTGTACATCCTCATCAAGAGGCACATCCACAAAGCAGTAAGTCTTCTCCACTGGTGGCTGCAGATGTTTTCTGAATGAAGCTGTCCTCTGAAACAGTGCTACAGTTAAGCATTTATTACATGGTCAACTGGGAACAAATTATGTTCAAGACGTTTTTGAACTGACATGGAACATTTAAGAGATCTGTCGTATTCGTCACATAGGCCAGAGAGGTGTTGTTGCTGTAAAGTGAAAGCGTCTGCATTATTTATCTTTTTTTCTTTAATTTGTTTTATTTATTCTATTTAAAACACCAGCTACCATATTTACACTATGTGAACACTGAATTTAATGGACATAAAGAATTGGACCTAAATTATATGGAATAACATCTCATTATTTTAACTTGCATTAAGGTTAAGAACACTGTTTCTTTAACTTCCCGTATTCCTGTAAGTCACTGTTTGGAGACATGAGGTTTTGTTCCAGCAGCAGTGGTATTTAGACCTAGGCTTTGTGCTATTCCCCATAGTTGGTGTATTGTAGTTTGTAATGAACAGTGCTGTGATAAATTTGCTTTTCTAAACACATGACAGTTTGAGAATCCTGTTGGCACTGGCAGATATGTGCATGAAAAATATCAACATTGGCCTGCATATCCACATTGGTGGATCCCTTATCTCTAACTATTCCCTAATCATTTACTATTGCACTGTCAATGAGCCAAAACTAGGGATGCACTGTGATATCAGAATCATGATAGTATCAGTAAATATTTGCTAAAAATACCACTATCAGACGTTTATGTTTGATCGATATTTCAAACACAATTTTTCATTACTTAGCAAAGCATTTATCACCAACTGGAGGAGCAGAATGTTTAGGTGATGCTAGAACACTGTGCTAAATTTTTAAGCTTATAGAAATAAATATGAGTTATATAATTCTTTCTCATCTAGATTTATGAAGCCCCAGTTTCTTCATTAAAAAAACTGTTTTCTGCATCAGTATCAGCATCAGTATTTACATGAAGTGCCTCCCTAAAACAAAGTTATTCAGAGTGGTCTGATGTGAAATGTGGTGGTGCTCTAAAAACAGCAAGTAGGAAGTGAATGGGAATAAGAACAAATTGTCCAAATTGCTGCTAATAGCTGCATCACATCTCACACATGTTTGTGGTAGTTTTGGGAAGAGTTTTTAAAATCTAAAGCATATTTTAAAAAGACATTCATGGAGGAGAAATACACGCACGATGTTGTAAAGCAAAATACTTTTCTTTTTACCTGTTTCAACTATTACTAGTTACTATTACTATTATTTGTTCACTCTGTGCAGCCTAAGATGTTTACATCTTATAGATCAAATTATGCTGAAGTTTTGAAAAATTGGCAGAATTTTGCTTTGAGTACAGTTCAGTGGCAAAGTGTTATTTATTTACAGTCAATAATAAATCCACCGGTTTAGGTTCTACAGGTGATTCATCTTTTCTTCACATTTTCCTGTTCTGCCAATTTCAGCATGCAGCCCTTTCAGAGTACCGGCCCATCTTGGCTACAAACCCCACATCCCAATCGCTGTCCACCATGGCAGACAGAAAGCTTACTCTCATCCCCATAATCTTCATCGTCCTGCGCATGTGGAGCACCATTCGCTTCCTGCTCATGCTCGCAGACTCTCCTGCCAGACAGAATCCTGTGCTGGTTATTTTACATGTGAGTGTGAGACTTCCAGCTGCGGGTCCATTTAGTTTCTTTCTGCACCTCATTCTCCTGCTTTCTTTGTTGTGCATTTTAGTTTCTTCACAAATTTCATCAAAGTCAGATGTTTCAATTTGGCTTTTTTGTGTTCATTGGTAATGCTCTCAGCCAGTGCTGCTCAGCTGCAATCTTGGAGGTCTAATGCACAATTTCAAGATCCCTGATTCAGCTCGTTAGTTAATTAAGCCTGATATTACCTGAATTAAAGGTAATAATATTTTAATAGAGGATGTTTATTTCCTGGGACTGGAGTTTGAAAAAACTTGCCAAAACTAGATGCTTGTCCTAGAGATGCAGAAATGTTGAAAAGAAAAACAAATCTGAGCAGATTCTGGATGATCTCTAGCTTTAACATCACAGAATTGCTTGTAATTTAATATAATTGAACATAATAATTTTGGTCTTTCTCTGTGTTCTGCAGACATGAATAACCTCTTAGCCACTTTACATTTCTTGCCTCTATCACATTTGTTATCCAAAGTTTGACCTCCTTCTGCTACTGTAGTGTTCACATGACTGCTGTAGCCCCATAGAGATGGAGAGCATTTGGTCATGGATATGTATAAAATTGATTCACAATCCCCATATACATTAGCTAGTTAGTAAGCTATCACTAGATATCTACCTAGGGTAACTTGGTCTGTTTTAGCTAACTAGCAGAGGAAATAGATACATACATACATACATACATACTTTATTATTCTACAGGGAAATTAAGGTACCAGTAGCCAAGAAATGGCCTACCTGTACACTAGGAACTGCTGCCCCTTGTTTCCTGCAACGGCCATCATTTGGCCCTCCTTGTCCCCAGATAACTAGTCCCAGAATAGTTCAGCTACCACAGATATGTTATGCTAGATATGTTGCTCCAAGCTATAGGATTTTAGCTGAAACCGCCTCTTTAAACAAAGAATGTTTTCTTTTGGTTGTTAATGTTATCTAGTGTTAACCAAAGGAGAATGGGTTTCCCTTCTTAGCCTTGGTTCCTTCCAAGGTTTTCTCCTACAGCTTAGAGTGTTTTCCCTTTCCTCTGTTGCCTTTGGCTTGCTCATTACGGACTCAGACCCGGATTCTGCAAAGCTACTTTGTGACAACTTCAGTTGTAAAACGCACTATAGAAATAAAATTGACTTGACGTGACAAAATACAAATACACAACTATACAAACTATACAAATATACTGTATTGTGTAATATACTATAACCTTTTGAAGGGGCAGGCTGTAAAATGCAGTCATAAAACACTGGGTTATTAAGAATCTTACAGTTAAAACGTGAAAGTAATTTGTGAAAGATTTATTTGTCATTGTGAACACACCCAATCACTCAAAGTGCACCACAACGAAGTGCATTTAACCAATCGCATGTGCACACATGGAGCAGCTATCAACAGCGCCTGGGGAGCAGTGTAGCAGGGCCGGTACCTTGCTTAAGGGTACCTCAGTGGTACCTGGGCTGGGACTTGAACCTGCAACCTTTGGTTCACGAGAGCAAGGTCCTAATCACTAGGCCACCAACTGATGGTACATTCAATGATGTCAGCCCAATAGGAATAGTGCAAATAATATTAATACTAAGGCGACTGGTGGCACGTGATAAACAAGTCACTTTTAACAGACTTCTGAAAAGTGCCATGTTATTGACAACATTGTGATCAGGGTTTAACATTAGCATTAAGCTTCTAGCCACAGTGGTTATTAGAATTTATTATAGCCCTTTCTTCAGGCAGGAGGGTATTAAAACAGGCTGCTGTTGGCAAAAAGCTGTTTCAAGATACGGTGTCCTGCAGCTTCCCATTCATTCTCTTTCAACTTCGTAGAATGTTTTCCCTCAAAAGGGGCATAGTTTTCCTTTCACATCTCTGAGAAACTAAATCAATACAATGAGCTACTGGTGGAGTTGGCACTATACCAATACCAGCATTGAAACCTAAAGTATATTTTTGCCCCCCAAGGTACAAACAATGTAAATGTGTCCTCCAAGGTACAACACAGTCCAATACGCTCCAGTTGTAAACCTTGAATGGGATTTTATGGGTTCACAATGTTTCACTTTTGACCTTTATAAATTTAGAAACACAGATCTGCGTTACACACAGGAAAAAAGCCTAAAACAATGACAATCACAGCTACGTATTAACACATCCAAACTGTCTTAATACTACACAGTTTAGAATGTGACATTACACAGTGTGAATCTGTGCTTCACCAGGCTAAGAATTCTTCTTTCTTTGCCTCTGAGGTCCTCTCCAGCATTTTCTGCAAATATCAGCCTGACACCAATACCATTTGATATTGATGGGCCATTACTAGTAGTTTGCTAAGTTTTTTTCTAAAATTTCAGTTCTTTTATTTAAAATAGTCTTAATTTTGCATGTTTTTGCAAAAAAAATGCAGTTGTGCAAGTCTTATAAAAAGCTAACGACGTGTATTTTGTCTTGCACATTATTGTAGTGCGTAGTGTTGAGCACAGTACTTTCCATCTTAAGTCAAAAAAAATGTTCTATTAAAATAGCATATTTTATGGTCTGATATGAAGCACTAAAATGACCAGTATCAGTAAGCTATGGGTAATAGTGGATACTCAGGTTTCCAGTGTTGATGCTGAAAAAAAGTGGTCTCTACCTTCTAAACGTCTTCTTTTTGTGCAGGGGATTGGGAACACTTTTCAGGGAGCTGCAAACTGCATCATGTTTGTGTTGTGCACTCGGCCAGTGCGCACAAGACTGGTCAGTCTACTCTGCTGCCAAGGCCGCAGAACCCAGAGCAGCTCGGACACGCAGTCCCATCGCACTGCCCCCACGCACATAGATGAGCCCAGCAGCCCCCACACTGGGGAGGGAGAGGATGAAGAGGAGGATTAAACTTTAAAACCAAAAACCCCTGTGCCTCATTGACCTTCACTGCCTCAGCTGGTACAATACACTTAACCGTGCAGAGCACTCCTTTAAAACCGGTGGCCTTTTGCAATGGGATTGCTGATCTGTGAAGTGATGACATCAGTGCCTTCTGTACGGAACAAGAGGGAGAAAGTTAGAGTGAGTTTGTGGGTGAGAGTGTGTGTGTGTGATTGTGTGAGTATGTGTGTTCGGGGTGTCAAAGTCTGTAACTCCACCTTCGTCTAGTTTTACCAAATGCCTTCGAGGATTAAAGAAGACTGCAGTCACATGCTTCAGGCCCCACAGCCAAGGGCACTTTATATTAGCGACGCAGCTCAGCCACCCCACTGTGTCTCGTGTGCTGCTATGCTGCTGGCACAGATATGTGTTTGGGTATTTTGTTCATTTTCTGTGGAAGTGAAATCTCTGGCTCAGGAACACGATGATGCAGAGGTCATTCATAATTTAGTGACCAAAACACCAAATGTACTGTAAAGACTCTGTTCACACACCTCATCGTTTTTGTCATTTTTCTTGACTATGCACATTTTCTTGTATGCAAGGCTGTATTTTTAGAAGGGTTGGATATGCAGCAGGTCTTCCTTGTACACAAACAGATATTGTTTTGTACTGCATCATGTCGTGTGTGGAGCACTGTAGATTTTTCATGCTTTTTTGTGCATTATCTTTTCAGAGACACTGCTTTAGGTCATTTACTCATTTGCTCTAGTATTCAAGTGGAAATTGGGTCAAACTCACAGCTTTCACCCTAAAAATAGTCAAAAAGGGGAATTTGTGCCTTTTGTACCATTCGCTTTCGTGTTGTATACGAACGCATTTTATGAATGTTGTGGTATTTGGTTTCAGTAAAGTTACATTGACCAATAGATTTATTTCTTGGACTCATTGCTGCTTTCATCTTCTGCTTCTAGCCAGGTGGAGACTATGGTGATGTGTGATGGTCAGCTTAAATTGAATATTCATGATGCCCTTTGGTCACTCTGACTTAATTATGTCCACCAGTTGTCATGAACAACACTAGCACTTTTTTCATTTTTAGCAGATCACTTTTAGGCCAATCAATGTCTCCCTGTATCATATCCAGCCCAGTCAGTGCAGCTGTCTTAGAGTTAGAGTCGTTTAAGTGGGCTTTAGCTAAAACAGACTCACAGTAAATATTTAATCATGCTGTGAGAGATGCTCTGTCAATATAGGCCCTGCATCAGACAGAATTCACAAAGACTTTGTCAGAGCAGCTTTGCATTGGTGCTTTTACCTCAAGTAGGAGCCACACTGAAAGCACGAGTTGAGCTAAGGGGCATGATGTTGGCAAGAGAAGGGGAAGTGTGTGCTGGAAACATGTTGGCTGATTGTGCGCAAGGAGAAGGATGTGCCAAAGCTGACTATAATATTTACACTGTTGTAACCCCTCAGCTGTTGACAAGTCTTATGACTGCTCTGTAACAGCGGTTTAAGTAGATGGAAGTGAATGTTGCAGCAGTTTGACACTGCACTAATATCTATTCAATGGTGTTTTTAAGAAAGGCCCATTACCTTTATTTGGTCATAAAGAGATAAAGCTGCCTTTGGTCTTTTAGATCAATCAGCAGTCGTTTCAGATTATATTTTTGCTACATTAATATCCACTTATGATGTGGTTTTGGAAATGTCCGAAATGATCCAGTAGGACATGGAGTTATTAATGTACAGGGAGGTCCAAATATTTTAAGACCACACTTTAAAAATTGGATTTTTTTTCCAATTTCACCATAAAATGAACTGCCTTTCCTAGAGGTTCACAGACTTTTGCCACTTACAGATAAGTAATTTTGGAAAACTAGTTTATGTTGTATGAAAAAAAGTATATGTTTAAAATCTACAACACTGACTGTGTGTGTGAGAGAGAGAGAGAGAGAGAGAGAGAGAGAAGTGCTGCTGGCGCTTTTTCCAGCAGCTCAGTTTCCTGATGGGCTAAAGGGGGGCTAGCAAACAATGCGGAGAAACACTATAGTTTGTAAATGTAAACTCCCTATATGTTCACCTATATGTTAAGCATAGCTCATTAAATGGACATTGAGTGAAGACACAGGGTAGTCATGTCCTAAAGATGTGCATTTATCAAAAAACACATTATATTTACTTAAAACATTTTGCAATGACACTGTTTAACATGTGTCTCACATGTAAAATAAATATTTAAATATTAAGCATTTAGTGTTTTTGTTGCGCTGGTCATGTAAAGGCCATTGTAAGACTCTTTTAGTCTTATCCTTTCCACTGAAGTACATTCATATGACTCTCTGGTGGATTTGATCTACTCATCAAAGGCTTTTGCACAAAGTCCCAGTTCAAGGGCATGGTGTCTTCAAAGCAAAAGATGGGTAGATCAAATACTACAAAATTCAGTAATTTTGCAAAGAATTTACTTTTCACTCATATTACTGTACTGATAGTATAATTTGCAGATGCTATGTTTGATAACAGTGTATATATATATATATATATATATATATATATATATATATACTTATCAAAAATAATAAAAAGGATCCTGTTACGACGTTCATCCAAGCTGTAACTACATAATCTTTCATCGCTGTAGACCATTCACCAGTTTTATACTAAACACAGTTAGCATGTAGCTGTGATTCTTGATTGGCAGTATGTATTAGCTAAATGTCATTGTTATAGGCCTTTTTCCTGTGTGTAACCCTGCTCCATTTCCTGCATGTAACTTTATCCCATTTCCCCAAGGCAAACCTCCTCCAGTGTACATGCCCTAATACTGCACCCTGCTGACCTTGACCCAGCCCGCATTGCTGCAGCTTCATGCTGTTCAGTGTGATTCTGTGAGCACTGCAAACTCACACTACTGTTTTTTTTTCACTCTCGGTGACCATTACCCGCACCCTCGTTCCTGTACTTTATTGTACTGCAGAGAAACACCCCCACAAAACAGGCACAAAAAAGAACGCATGCATTCCTGGCGTTCGGGGCAACCTCCTTTTCCAAACTTGAGCGAGGTGTTTGTCCTGTGACCTGCTCAAATAAAGCGCTGAGGACCTCCTGCTTAAACTGATGAGCTATAATCAATAAGATTAATGAGTTGTTCAGGGAGGAATAGGAATGAAGCAATCTGCAGTGGTGCACTGCAGGAGGGAGCCCATACTAGTCGCACAGAGACCCCTACTGTCTGCTTAGTGTTAATAAAAGTGGCCTGCAGTCTCCTGCTAATCTTTAAAGTCGGGTATTAATAGAACAGTGTTGAGAAGAATAGTTCTTCTGTCGTCCAGTAATGGCTGTAGACACAATCTGATACTTTCATTAACCAGGCTGTTTTTAATTCATGTTCTGCAGCTGTGTTTAGTATAAAACTGGTGACTGGTCTACAGCAATGAAAATTACATAGTTACACCTTGGATTAACATCAAACAGAACCCCTTTCAATTATTTTTAATTATATATGATCTTCATAATTTCTTTCACCATTAAATTAGGGTTTTATATTGTTAAACAAATCTCGTGATAAACATAAACAATGTCGACTAGACCGTCCACTACACTAGGACAAGTGCCCCACTCCCTTCCAACCTGATCTATTATTACCGGGGCTCTAGCCATCTTGTAGCCTCAAATGCATCATTCGAGCATAGGGGCTTCCTATAGCTTAACCACCATAGACTACCACCACATGTTCATTTTCTGCTCACACCTTAGTCATGGAGGTCATTGACCTAATCTAATGTTACCTTCATAAACTGAGACTGTTCTTTATATTATTGCTGCTTTGTGTCAACAAGGGGAGGATGGGTTCCCCTTCTGAGTCTTGGTTCCTGCCAGGGTTTTATACCTCAGTTTAGGAAGTTTCCGCTTGCCTCTGTCGCCTGGAATTGAAAGATGTCTTCAGATTTGTGCTCAGACAAACTTAGAGAACATATTAACATACTTACAGCATATTACAACCCGTAGGCTGTGAAGTCTGATTAGATGGTCCATGTTCAAAGCAGATTTTTTAATATTTAGTACACACACACACACTAATAAGCCATATTATGGCCACTTACAGGTGATGTCATTATTTCATTATATTATAACAGCTTTTAAAGTTGATGTGCTGGAAGCAAGAGAAATGGCTAAGCAACTAAGTCTGAGCATCTCCAAAGCGGCAGGTCTTTTTGAGTGCTCCAGGTGTGCTGTAGTTAGTACCTACCAAAAGTGATCCAAGTAAGAACAACTGGTGAATCGCTGACATGGGCACCCAAGGCTTCCTGATGCATGTGGGAAGTGAAGGCCAGCCTGTCTGGTCTGATCCCAAAGAGGTTGCACAAAATGTAATGTTGACTCTGAGAGAAAGGTGTCAGAACACACAGTGCACCACAGTCATAGATGTTTTTGGCACCATAAGGGGAACTTACACAGTGTAAGGCAGGTGGTGTCAATATTAAACTATTGTTAATTGCAACTATTGTTAGAAATAAATTGTTTATTGGAAACGTATTTGATCATATTAGATCTTGTCGCTATAACTGTCTATCCCCTATATTCGTTGGTAACACCCTTCCACGCAGGACGTCTCACCCAGAATTGCTTCAAACAGTGTGTCCTTGAATGAGTGAGTCATGGCCTTGAGTCATATGTTAGTCATATAATATTTATTATATGACTTGATCCTTACCCTCTATAAATATTTTAGTTTGTTTCCAATGGCAGACAATTATATTATCTGATATTAACTCAGGAACAGTAGTAGTATGTCTGCCAATCTGTAAATGCACATGAAGCTTTACAGTCAAGCTTGTGTAAGTGCTGTGCATTTACACCCAGTTTAAAGCTTGTACATCACATAGTGGAAATGCATCAAAGGGCCCATGTCTTACATTTTTATTGTACCTTTTTGTCTTTATCGATGTCCATTTATGATGGGTAGGATTTTACCAAAGCAGTCATAATTCTAAACTCTCCTTATGCATTTCAATAAAACAGGCTGTTTAGGTTTCTGTGCCTTTAAGCATTACATATGTTAATTACGTCGATCACGATTGGTTGCACCGTATTTCACTAAAACCCTTCATTTGACTTTGACACGAATGGGAAGGGCTAAAATACCGTTGACTAAATATGCCTCTGTGCCTTGTATATCTACACTCATTATCCATTTAATCATCTCCACTGGCCACATAGCTGCACTTTGTAGTTTACAAGGCTGTTGTCCTGTGGGGGCCCTGACCATTGATGAACAGGGTAAAGGGGGCTAACAAATGAAGCCGAGAAACAAATGAACTGCAGTCTGTAAATGTAAAAAGACTACGCCTATCTGCTAAGTGGAGCTGATGAAATGGAAAATGAGTGGATACAAGGTATGTGTCCCCTGTGCAGCAGCTCTGTGGTGTTGGTAAATGCATTGTTTGTTTGTTTTTTGTGGAATCACAGAAACAATATATTCACAATGAGTCACTGGTTTCCATAACATTCCATATCATTTCATATCATGGGGAGTGAATGGGTTGTTGAGAACTTTGACATGTTACATCAACATTTCAGAAGCGAAAAGTCAGTTTCCCATGATAAGGGTTTTTTAAGTTTTCACTTATGTAGGGCTGATCATTTTCCCTCTGGCACTAGGAACAGAAGGATTGTCTGGAGAAAATTGAGCCGCAATATAAAGAAGCAAACTGCCAGTAATCCGTCATTATGTCCATCCACCGATCCCTTTTTTTTTTTTTCCAGCACTAGTTTACTTGGTGCAATAGCACTTTCTTCAGCCACTGGAATGACTTCATCACATGGACACACTTTTTTCCCCTACTTTGGCAGTCTGCCCACTTAATTCATTAACTCTGCAGCAGGGGAGCTGGGAGCGAAACACTGAGAAGTTCTTTATTCAGATGGCAGATTGTTGATTATGCAATGATGATGATGAGGGCTCCTTGAGCTGATGACACAGAGCAGCACTCCTTGAAGGGTGAAATGAACATTGCTTCCAGAAGTGTGGGATTGTCTGATTAATTAAAATGTGTTTTAGAGCGAGCTTTGAGAACACATTTACAATCCAGCCTCAGTCCAGAATCACTATAACCGACAGGCTAGTTTCTGGTACTGCAACAGCAGATGCTTTCAAACATTCATAGCACTAGAAGAGAAGAATTACTGAAGCAGACAATATGTTATTTTATAGGCTTTTGGCCGTGCTCTAGGAGAGGAAGCAATGTTTCAGCACTGATTGGAGTTTTTATATGCAGTCTCACCCAAAGAAAATCTCATAATGTCTTTGTTTGAGAAAATATATCAACTCCAATACTTACACCACCATAAATATTTAAAAGACACTTTTTTGCAGTTGCAAGATTATATTGTTTGTCTTCTATCTGGTTAACACTTTAACAGTGAGTGACTATTAAATATACATTAAATGCACATAAACGGGAGCTTTACTTTAACTTTAGAAGGGAGCGCTCACATTTCTCACTGCTCTTCTCCTTCACAGTGAGTTACAGTGACAGTGAGTAATTATTCTATTACACCTCCCGAGATGTTCTTCAAACCCATATGTATATGAAAAGGGGAGGTCATATATCCCCTCTGGAAAGAGTATAGTGAGCTTTATGAGAATGAGAGTGATCAATAGATGCTTTAATTAAGAAAGTGTTTGTTTGCCGGGTGTGTAATTTGTTAGCTTTCCATTCAGAGGATGAAGGTGCCCTGGAGAAGAAAAGAAATGTATGCTGGTTCCTGGCTCTGAAGACCATAAGGCAAATATGGCAAGACAAATCTCGCTCCATCTGGGTTTCTAAAAACTATTTGGATTTTAAACTTGAAGTAATTTTCTGCAAATCTGTTTTCATTTGATAGAATATAAATTGCCTTGTATCTAAACAAAGCAGAAATGCACACCATAGGTTTGTAGGTTTATGATAACTCACTGTAGCTCAACACAACCCAGTGCAAGACAGCCGCTGGCCAGATATTTGGGTGGTAGGCTGTTCTTCAGTGATATGATGGAGGTTGCAGGGGTTTTTTGATGCAAAATCCCATGGCACTGACTTGTATTTCACTCACTCATGTTAAGCAGGCTGAAGATTCTCCACAAAGGTGGAGCTATTACCACTTAAATAGCTATGTAGCTAAATAAGAGATATGCTTTACATCAGTGACAATGTATTTCTTTGTAAAAAAAATTATTAAACCATAAATATTAATGTTACTAATACTAAACAAAAGCTAGTGCTAACAAAGCATAACTTGAATATTGCTAATCAATAACTCTTCCCATTCATTCATTGTATGCAACTATAGCAATATTAACTGAAGCATTTTTCTTTAATCCTAAAGGGGTTTTCTTCGGGCCTGTCGACACAGACATCTGAATCAAGTGTTTTCCTGATGTTTGTGGTATCAGATAAGCACGATTCAAGCACAGACTGTTAATTTGCTCATTATAGCAAATCAGATTGTCAGATTGGAAGGAGGTCAAGGTTCAGGTCCAGTAAAAACAACTGATCCATATTTCACCATCCAATGAAGGATGAACCTCAAATCCCACAGTTAAAAACACTCTGGACTGCCTGATTACTGCCCCTTCAGGTAAACAAACAGAATTACAGACTGTTATCAATCGACTATCAAATAAGTATAAATATAAAAGCGCAGAGTGTAAAGATATATATTGACTGTAGTATTGAACTACCATTAACTACAAGTGTTGTGTCGAGTGTTAATAAGTGTCAGAATACTCAGTGTTGAACATTTTAAATCACACCAATGTGATGGTACACTTCAGTGGAAAGTAGCTAGCAGCACACCCATGTGACCCTATGAGCTGAAAGGTTAAAAATAAAAGGTTAAAAGACAAGTTTTATGGCCATAGATGATGATTTAGCATTTGTCAAAAGCCTTTTTAGCCTAGGATTAATCTGGGTCTGAAAAATCAGGCGATTGTATGGCAATGGCAATACATGACCAGACTCAGATCCTTTTAGGCAATGCCCAAAGCAAGGGATCTCTGCAAAGGTATGAGTCACAATATTACACTGCCAAATGACGAACAAGCACTATTGCTGGCACCTAAATCTCTCATTATCCTATGCCAGGCTCATTAGCAGCATGGGGCCTGTAGAGGGAGCCACAGTGCCACAAATTTTAAACACAAGACTCTCCAGGAGACATGAGCCCAGTCCGTTCAGGCAAAAATGGTTTCTTTGAGTTATTTCTCCTCAGGTAGTGGAAGTGGCCTGTGTATGACCTACAGCTGTTGCCAACTACTTGTTACCATGATCAAAGATGGGGCAAGCTGGGCCTGACAGAAAACTCGAGCCAGTTCCAAACAGCCTTCAGTGTTTTCTCTGTTCCCCTCTGAAAGGAAAAGGGGGTTTGTTTTACTTACATGCTTCAGCTGACATCTGAGCTCCAATTGCTCTCTCGGGGCAAAGACGCAACAAGGTCAAAGTCAGGGAAAGTGGGAGGCTCTTGCATCACTTCAGTGTCTAGAAAAGAGGCCTTATTTATGCTGGTTTATAGGGGCCTATTAATACATACAGTATATTGTACTGATAGTCATCAATTGTAACTGAACAGTGGAAACCATCCAAGTGCCTGATATGAAAAATATCTAATTAATTTAGTCATGTCTAATTCCACCTGTTAGCTTGGACTCTTGACATGCTTCTTCTGATTCATGACGCTTCTTTTCAAACTTCTATTAAGGCAACCTCATTGGCCTGCTCTCTGAAAGAGGATGCTAACTGTCAATTCTGTTACATCAGCTAACAGACACATACACTGGCTAACATCCTGCTAAGTGACGGGGGAGAGGAGGAGTAATCCTTCCCACCCAGAGGGATCAAAGCAAATCATGAACTCTTGGACTCCCCCACATGGATGGCTGTGGCATCACCGAAGATCAAATTTGTGATCTCCTGACACTTAAACAGTTGGCATCAGGAGCCCATAAATGTTTATGTAGCATAAATGAACTATTGTAAAATCCATATTTTACATATTTTCTACATATTGAAATATCCATACTGGTTTATTCAGGCAAACAACAAAGTTTATTTTGTTTACTAAAACATTGTTTTGCTAAAATATCACTAGCATGAGCTGGAGCTAAAGCATGGCCAAGTATGGATGAGTAATATGATGATATGCTATTGTTATCATGATAATTTGGTCACTGTGTTTATATGTGTTTATCAGTATATCATAAGTATCATGAGCACTTCTAAAACAAGTACATGCATTATTATTAAAAGACAATTTAAACAATTATAAAGAGATCACAAACAACCAGTTTAAATTACCTTAAAAAAATACAAAACAATTCCTTGCATTCATAACTTTTCACCTCACAAAAAATCATAATACATATCATGCATTTTAAAAATATCTTAGTGTAACATGATGTTATATTTTACCTTCCCTAATGTCAAGAAACAAAGCCTCCTGCACATAGCTGTAGATCCAGCTGAAAGGAGGCACATTATCAAGCACTTTCCCTCCTGCCAAGCTCTGGCTGCAGGCTACGTTCCAACCCTATTCTAACACACATAGCAGCACAACAGCAACAGCCCGGCATCCGGGAGCTAACACACAAACTCTTACTGCTACACACACACAACTCACTCAGTCCTCTTTCTGTTTCAAATGCACAAGACCAGCCAGCCAGGGATCAAAAACACACGGTGAGCGCTGCGGGCGGGCAGAGGTTTTGAAGAGTGTTCTCTTGTGCTTTCTTTTCTCTGCCTGTTTGTCGGTTTTGGAAGAAAGACGGTGCTCAAAGTCAGAGACTAAAACTGAAATAGAGATAAAGCCTCAATTGTAAATAGTTTGACAGATGGCAGAACACATTGCTCTTGTTGTATCACCCTTATACTCCCATCCATGTTTACTTTCACCCATAAACATGGGGTACTTCAAGAATTCTTAAGCGTTTGTTATATGGAAAAGAAAGTCAGCATTTGAAAGCTCCAGTGGTTCTTTGCATAGATGTTTTTTTGTATTTAATTATCTCAGAAATTTATGTCTTTATGACGGAGCTCTCATATCAGTCAGGCTCTAGTGTGATGGCCAACCATAATAGGTGGTAGTGGTAGGCAAGTGGCTATAAGGCCTTTTGGATCAAATTCCATGGTCAGTAGAGAAGAGGGTTGCTGGCCCTGTTGTCTTCTCCTATTGCTGTGGTGCTCTTGACAAAGATGTTCACTGCACTACAATAAATGACGTTATAATTCAACTTACAAAGAATCTTTATCTTATTCATTTATCTTGAGTATTCATAAACAACGGTAGTTTCTTCAATATTTCTTTGTCATGCATTTTACATAATGTCTGGCACTGGTAATGTAATTTATAAGGCTCACGTTGATTTTATTGCATCAAGTTCATGATCCAATGCGTAGTTCTCACCTGTTGTGTGCATGGTTTTGTTATCAGAGCATGCTCAGTCTGTTCATAAAGACACTTTATAAAAGACAGGCAAAGCTGCCGCAGCACACCAGGCCCCAATTCCAACGTCCAAAGGGCATTAATAGGAAACTATAACCCAGGTTTTTTTTCCAGGTGTTCATAGCAGCTATTACTTACAGCTAAAAGCATGGAGAAGGTGATATTTGTGGAAAAAATGAAGGAAAGAAAAGGGGTGAGTTTCTAGATTTTGTTTTTGTTTTATTATTATTTGATCCATAAATCTTCTGTTATTCTTTTGCTATTTTATTAACTGACTCTTGTATGAATATTCAAAAGAAGATTTCTTTATTTATGTTTGATAAACTGTGTGACTAATGCACCAAGCATTTATGAATTGTTGTCTTTTATGGCATTTCTCCACTCTAAAGCAGCCTGAATTTGTCTGAGTTGTGTCATTTGTTTGACTGGTTGCTTATGTAAACACATGCTTCTCTTGCAGAAACTAACGCTGGTGTTGGCCTTGGCTACTCTGATCTCGGCGTTTGGCTCATCTTTTCAGTATGGCTACAATGTGGCTGTGGTCAGCTCTCCAACCTCGGTACTGTCTCTCAGCACTGTTTTAGATATCACCCTGTTTTTTTGTGTTCCTTTAGAGCACATTTACGTTTGGTGCTTACTAAAATATCTTTCTGGTCTCATGAGACAAAAAGGAGTTTCATCAGTTCCTTTAAGACTTATTTATTTTATATTAAGGTCCATTAGCAGCAGGAAAGAAATATAGAAAGCACGACATTCTGACTCATGTCTGATTCACACATGATGATTCTTTCTTTTTTACTATGTAGTGTCTTTTTATCTACTCATGTCTTGAGAGAGATCTTCGATTTGGTTTTCTTACAGACTGAGGAGGACAATGACTTTTTCTTACCTGTAATTTGGTGCTTATTTTAACTGGTTTGCAGGACATGCAAAAGTTCTATACCAAAGTGTATGAGAACCGTAATGCCACGATTACAGACGAGTTGCTGACACTGCTCTGGTCCCTCACTGTCTCCATGTACCCACTGGGCGGATTCTTCGGCTCTCTGATGGTGGCTCCCCTGGTGAACAACTTTGGAAGGTAGCTGGATCTCTCATATATGTATATGTGTGTGAGTGTGTGTGAGTGTGTGTGAGTGTGTGTGAGTGTGTGTGTGTGTGTGTGTGTGTGTGTGTGTGTGTGT
>JBBPDA010000132.1:26122161-26162462 GCA_037974385.1 Arnoldichthys spilopterus
AATACTTTCCGTACCCACTGTATATATATATATATATATATATATATATATATATATATATACACTGTACTCTGCAATGTATTAGTGCAATGTATTAGTAGGAAAACAGCTAAATGTATGTAATATGACAAATTAAATGATTTATTTATCCATCTTATAGAGCTGTTTATCCAGATAGGAATTAAGTCTAGTCCTGGATTACTTGACCTTTTCAATGAAGCATCTCTATGCAGAATGCTTTGTAGTGCAGGCATAATCCTGGCAAAGGCGTAATCCCTGCATCATGTATCGTTACGGTGTAAATATTATAATGACATGAAATTATCAAGCCAACAATCTACTGTGTTTCCTTCTTTCCCATTAAATATACACTAGCTTGACTTTTCATTCTTTCAAATCAACTATGCTTCCGCTAACAGGAGCTTAGCCAGAGAGAAAATGTCCTGTGGCAGTGAAGTACTGTTCTTAGAGCAGACACCAGGTGGAGCAGTTTGGCAGTGGGTTTTTCTCAAGGTCACATTCTGCGTCAGGCGGCCATAGACGATGCTTGGATTTGCACACCCACAGCATCAGTGAAAGCATCACTGAAACCAGAGAGAGGAGTCCCAGCCTTTAAACCGGGCCTAATGAATGAGAAGGGGGGAATCACCCACGTGCCTGGAAAATCTGACACAAATGGTTTGATCTGGATGAACAGCCTGAAATGCAGGCCTACTAACAAATGGGCAGTGTTAGCTTTGGGCATATTAGCATATTACTGAATGTTAACAATATTATATGGAGAAGCAGCATTTAGTTTTAATGCAGTAACCTGCCCTTAGATATTCGTCAAGCTCCTTCTCTTTGTATTTTTTAAAAAGCTGCTTAAAACACAGCTTTGCTCAAGCTTTTAGTTTTAATTGCCTTGTTCTTTCCTTGTCTCTTGTTTCTTTAAGCTTGAGAACATGCTTTTTGTTCATTCGTGGCTTTGTTTGTATTGTGTTGCATACAGGTACTTATTTTTTCATTACTTTTATTTATTTTATTTATTTAATTTTAAAAATAAAATCTGTAAGTATAGTATAGAGTATTTTGAAAGATACTCTACACTATGCTAAATTCAATTTTATTCTATTTAATTTGTATGATTTTATTTAGATTTATCTTACTTTTTTCTCTTAGTGCCTACTTGTCTTTTCTGTCTATCTGAGCTGTTGTAACCAACAATTTCCTCAGAGATCAATAAAGTTTTCTGAATCCGACTGTAAATCTGAAACCTCAATTACTCTTTCAACAGCAGAGGTGGACAACTCAGGCCCACATCCTCTACAGGATTTTGTTCTAGCTGTATGCCTTCTCCAACCAGCAGCACAAGTGTTCGTGCAACAAAATCCTGGGAAAGAACTTTTACTTTCTGGACCTGCTTTTATCTCATGAAAAGACAAAACAATATAATGAAATCTCATTTTGATCTCCATAATATTTGGCAGTTGGTTTAAACATTATGTGAAATCTATCTTTCAATCTGTCTGTCTCTCCTTCCATCTATATCTATATTTACATGTATCTGTTGAAAAAAGGAGAAAAAAAGTTCAGTACATGTCTACTCTGATAATATTGCTTCTTAAACATACAAGAAGTCTCAAGACCTCATTTTTTTCTGGTATCACAGTGAAAATTGGAAAGGAAGTCAGAGTTGACAAGATGGCTGCAGAGACTCCTATATGTAAAGAGACTGTCGATGCCCAATCTGTGCTGGCTGCCCAGTCAATTCTGCGAATTTGGGAAACACATCATATTCCTGCCTGATTTGTACCATGTACGTGTGGACATGTTATGGTTTAATGGTTTCAAGATGCTCGTCTATAAAAAGTAAAGTGACGTAAACAATGGCACATGCATGGACTGGATTGGGCAATGCCGAAGTGGTTGAATGCTGTGCAGATGCTGACAGCTCCATCTGCTCTTAAGTCAGTGAATCCCAATAATATTATATTATCAGCCCATACTGTGATATTTTAAAAGTGTTACATCGTTGCCTTTGTGGCAGTTCCCACCCCAACTATCTGTCAGTCTGTCTGTCTATCTAGGTTTAGGGTTATCTAGCTATATATCTATCTATTTGTCTGTGTCTGTCTAAGGTTAACGATCTGTCTGTCTAGGGTTATCCATCTGTCCGTTTAGAGTTAGGGTTATTTACATATCCATCCACCCATTTATCTGTCTATCTATAGACATCTAGTGTATTGATGAAATGTGCTGGGTGAAAAGTGTTATGGGCCAATAGGTAACTGTAGCTACCGAGCTCCAGTATTCTCTCTACGTCATGTATTTTATATCCAAATCTCCACTGAGAAATACGCAGTCACAAACACGAGGTAGGCCTAACGATACAACACGTTGGTGGTGGTGATGGACAGCACTTGTGAAATATAAAGAGCACGTCTCTCTCTCTTTCTTCCACACGGAAGTGGTGAGTAGTCACGTTGACGCAGCGCTGTTTGTAGCTGCCGCGAGTCACGTACACCCGCGCTCTGCAGCACCGACCTCACTGGAGCTTCCCCACACAGTTCGCATCATGTGAAGCCATTGCCTTTGCGTACACAACAATTCGGGCCCGTCATGGAATGTTAAACAGCGCGTTTTTTATTTTTCACAATTAACGCTGCGCATGTACGATCATAATTAAGTCAAGTCGTGATTGCAGGGGGGACGTGCTCTTGACCATGCACGTGCCGAAGCGAGCCGCGTGAGCCCAGCCAGCCCAATCACATCGCGCGAAACTGCACACGTGCTCCGTTCGGAACGCCTATCAGGAGACAGCAGCGCGGCCGTCAGGTCTCTGTGCTTGCTACAGCAGCGGAGAGTGAGGACACAGCTTCCCTGCTACACAGCCACACAAGGTGAGACCGAGCCTAGATCAACCCACTGCAAGCACTTTCGCTGGTGTAATACCTTCTGTATCTTTATATATAATATCTATGAAACAAAACACGTTCTTTTTCTTTAAAATGTTTGACGTTGTTCACTGCCTGTAAGCGTGACTCGTGATGCTCTTGTCAGTTTCCGGTCAGAGTATCCGGCTCTCATTCTGACTTTCACCCTCCGGGATGATGGGGATATTTTAAGTTGCTCTCCTCACACGGAGCTGCCCATTTATGGCCGTGCTGTTTGCGAGGCCGCGCGCGGAGCGTTCTCGGATGGACGTTAGAACATAAAAAATGCGGAACATTTCACAACGCGGCTAAACGCGCCTCACGCGAGATAAACGTGAACTTGGCGGCTGTTTTCATGCGTTAGAATGGTTCTGTGGCATGTGGAGCGTATTTTCTTTCTCTGAATACGCTCGTTTGCTCATCTTCCGTGTCCTGCACGTGTCGTGTCGCTGGGGCCTGCGACGGGAGGGCGGGTGTAGGACTTTAATCTGGGGTCCTGATTTCTACGCGGTCCAGATTTTGTAATCCTCACATGTTGCCTTTTTGGACCTCTTCAACCCTGCGCCACATTTGCGCAATATCCACCGTCGGTGTAAGAGAAATACTGGCCGCTAATTCGACGCCAATCGGCCTAAACTGTCCTCCTGGGTGTGTGAACTCGTTTAGGCTGTGTATTAGTGGTCTATGCGCATTCTGCAGGGGCAAGGGCACATGCTGCTGTCTGTCTGTGGGGTTGACCCATGCCACTGGCCGGTGGCGAGTTTCCACTGACATTTAAGGCAAAAGGATTTTCGATTGGTTCAGCTGAAATGTGTTGTGGATTTGTTAGTATAATATTTAGAAGCTATTTGGTGATCTGTTGCCATTAAATGTCCCCACCCTCCTCTGTTTAAGCATTAAATGTCTGCAGTGGAATTTTGTAGGATTGATGATTTGTTTTTTAAACAGTGGCCCCTCATCTGAGCTGTAGGCCTCATCTGCAGTTTGGCTTTAGTATGGTATGACCGGCTTTAACAGTGGGAAATGAGTAATGTTGCAGTCACAAGGCGTTGCAGTCTTTGGGATCTTCTCCAAGTCATGTAAACATTGGGAAAAGACTATTTGATCTAAATCATGCTTATGGTTTAATTCCACGTACGCAGGTATTTCTCGGTTAAACGCATGTGCTATGGGGTAATGTTCATTCTAGACCTAAAGCATTTTCTTTCACCTGAAATATAATGGCAGTTTGTTACTTGCGTCACATGCCTGTCTTGGTAGGGGATGGACCCAAGGCCTGCTAATGGTTGCATAGATGTTGGTGAAGGAGAAATGTGCTGATGTAACCCGAGAGACTTCATTCATTCTGTGCCTCTGTGGCTGGGTGGTTTCCTTATTAAAGTGAATCACACACTTGGGCTAAACTGAGTCATGGTGCTTTTTGCTCATTTCCTCGTCCCCTCTGCTGTGCTGTGAGATGGTTGAAGGTGAAGGTGAACCACGTGGCAACCATTGTACTGGAATTGTGATTCTAGTAGTGGTGTTTGGTCATATTGCCCTGCTTCTTCAATAAAGCATATAGATGCAGTTCATGTTTAGTGTTCTGTTTTTTTTCATTAATTCAGTCACACTATCCACACCCTGAAAGTCATTGGAGTTGTTACTTTGGATTGCACATCTATGCCAGTTGTATGCTGATACCTTTTTAATTTTTTTTGCAGATCCTGCATCATGTCCATCCTGAAGATCCATGCTCGTGAGATTTTTGACTCCCGTGGAAACCCCACAGTTGAGGTTGACCTTTTCACTAAGAAAGGTAGCTTTTAGCAGAAATTTGAGCAGTGCACATTCTCATAGTTAGATAAGTATTTTGTTGGACATTTAATTCATGATGGGGATAATGTTTCCCTACACCAGACTCCAACCCCACACAAATATTACTGTTAAAGATTATAGCCTAAACCACCTCAACAGTCCAATAGAGCATGTATGCTGTTGCTCTGTGGCTGTGCTACATGCTGTGTTGGGACTGAGCACACTAAGTGCAGTGGCTGTTTCAACAGAGTGAGCAGTCAGACTGCTCTGTGCCTCATCAGTGTCGCGTCCAGTTGCCTAGAAGAGGTGGATCAGGTGCTAGATGGCTAAAAATAGGCTTTGAAATGGTATACAGCTTGGATTGCATTGCGTCTCACTGGAAAGTGGAGAATACGGACCTCACTACTTATTTACATTATGGTTTTCTGTACACTACATGAATGCTGTAGAAATTGCTTGGTGTACAACCTTTTTCCTTATGCATTAATTTAATTATGGCTGTACAGCTTAATACTTAAGCTGCAACACTGACCTGACTCTAAACCACTCAATTGTTTCAGGCTTTCACATGGATAACTGTCTGAACAATGGAGCAGTTTTCCCCTTAACAAATGACTGGACTGTTAATGAAGTTCAGTGAAAAGCTATTAGGGAAGGTCTGGGCATCCAATCTAAATAGCCTCACAGTGTCCTGAAGAGGGAGAGCCCCTTTCCCTGCAGTTTGATTGGTGGCTTACTGTTCTGCATGCAAGCTGTAAGCTATTTTTGCTTAGATGGGGTGGTGGTGGTGAAATGTCTTAACTCTTACAGCCAGGTTTTCAATTAACCAGAGAGTAAATACAGCCAACTCATACGGTCAACTACCTCTGTTCTGCTCATGTAATAAGAGGATTTGCCTAAAATCAGTAGGTTATTTCCAGTGTCTGTAGGTTCTTTTTGGAAAACGTGTGCCTTTTAATGGCAGATATGTAGATGATATATAAACTTTGCCAAGTGTAAAGACTCTGCCGTCTTGATTTGTTGTAATAGAGTATTTTCTTAATTACTGGGTTTGCTTGTGCACATATTTTTGTTCCTTTTGCCAAGATTACTGGAAGCAGTTTTTCTCAGGCCTGGATTAATGCACACCTGCCTGACACTGGTTCCTAGACTGACAATATACATTATGAATAGTCAAACAATGGCTTTGTGGCACAGATGATTTTTGTTTAAAGCCCAGACTCATGGCCCAAATCACTGTCTTGGTTAAGCTCTAAATCCTTTTTGATCTGCAGACTCTGACAGTGGCTCTGCTCTGATTTTCACTTAGCTGAGCACACTGAATAACATTTTGCACATGCAGACTTGCCACACATGGTTGAGCTGAAGTGTGTTGGCAGGTGGGGAATTCTCAAATTCTACTGCCATCACAGTAGCCTACAGTCTGAACCTTTCTTTGTTAAGGGCAGGGGCAATTGTTGTAAAGCAGTATGTCCTTGGGTTAGTGATCAATCATATGGTTATTTCTCATGCAAAAGAACTACATGCACTGATGAGCATGGAATTAGTGTCTTTTGAAAATGTCTGTCGCTGTTATGTAACCTGTTCTCTGCAGTATAGGATGGAGGGGGTGGGGTATATTCCCATATATGGGAGACGTTCTGACGTTGCTGAATATGGCACTCCAGTGAGAAGGGAATTCTGGGAAAATGAGTCATTACTGCAAACTATTCTCTGGACTGGCTGTGTCTAAGACTGCAGCTAAAGTCTTAAATATAAATTGAGGTTGTTTTTGTTTTTTTCCCTCCCCCACTAAGGTCTCTTCAGAGCTGCAGTACCCAGCGGTGCTTCCACTGGTATCTATGAGGCCCTTGAGCTCCGTGACAATGATAAGACCCGTTATCTGGGCAAAGGTGGGATTCAAGTTTGACAACCCTATTTACAGAGAATTATTGTAATTTAATACTAACTCTTTTCTAACACTTTTTTCCTGTTAAGAGATTTTATGTTTTAATTATGTAATGTAACCTGCATTACTATTACAATAATCTCTATTGCAATGTAACATACAGATGTTGACATACAGTTTTCATTTACATGTTTACTGATGCTGGTGTTAATACACTTCAAATGTATACAGTGGATTACCAGTGGCCAAAAATAATTGTAATTTTTATCACAGTAGCCCAGCATTACCTAAATGTTCTGCTTATTCATAGTGCAATATTATTACTGTTATAGATAGTCCGATATATCAGATGCTAATGCATCATAATAAAGCAATGTTTATTTTGTTCCTGGCTTCGAGTGGTAAGCTGTTGAAATGTCTAAATTCTATGTAAAAGCTGCTCTATTCAGAAGCACATTTTTCAGACCCCCAACCCACAAGTTTCGTATTGATAGTGGCAAAACGGGACAGTCCCAGGAAGTTCTCATTCTGAACAATTCTAGAATCTTCTGCACAGTTCTCACCGTTCCAGAATATTCTGGAAGTCTACTTGGCATTTAAATTGAATAGACAACATTCTTGGAAAAAAGACATTTCAAAATGTCCTCCTCCGGAGCATAGAAGCAAAGTTTGTGTAACAGCTATTTTCTATTGATTTTTAGGTTTAAGGGATTGGGAAAACGCACACTTTGTACCCAGGAATGAAAAAAAAGGGCCTCTTTTATGTAGAGTTTTTGCCCTCCTGTTAGACATTAAAGCGAGCGTACATGGGTATAGAGCAATTCTCACGTATGACTCCATGTATAATCTTGGACTGTACTGATTTTGTTTCTTAGATCTTTGTCATTAATACTATCTGACAACTCTTTCATTTCTGATTCATTCTTAATGATCGCTTATCCTGTATGTCTTTAATATCCACACAGACTTCATTTTTTTCATTTGTTTCTATCTGTTCTCTGTAGATGTGTGGTGCACTGTTCTCTCACTCCTCCTCACTTTCTGTCTAGTTCCCTTAATTTTATCTGACTCTGCGTCTTTTCTTCTCTACTGTCAGGAGTGAAAAGAGCTGTAAAATATGTAAATGAGTTCTTGGCTCCAGCTTTGTGTAATCAGGTAAATGTGTGTGCGTGCAGGAAATGAAGCGAGGGTCATCTCACCCTTGCGATAATGGAGCATGAGGTGTGAGGTTTGCTTTCACAACTAACCACAGTAGGCATTTACAGATGATCACAGAAATTCTCGCTGCTTGTGTGTTAGAGCTGCCGTTCTGTGATTGTCTTGTGCCAACTCTGCATGTTCTCCCTCCACTTGGGTCAGTGATGGTCTGCTTGTCCCTTGCAGGTGTCTCAAAAGCTGTTGATCATATCAATAAATCTATTGCACCTGCCCTGGTTAGCCAGGTAGGAATATTCATTTTTTGACTAACATGTGTTATATTAGATATCCAGGTGTTTTGTAATGTTTAGGTAATAATAGGACCGTTGTTTATCTTTGACTCTGTGGTGCAGGTCACTCAGCCTGACTGTTTACATGTTTTCACAAAGTCTTGCTGCCTGTCATCAAAAATGAGAGAACAGAAAACAATGCAGTTCTGTTTAGATGTCCAGAAATTTAATCTGTACAATACAAATGACTTTTTGATGCACCTGTTCAGAATGTTGTCTACGTAACATGCTTTTGGTTGACTGCTGTGTTTAACCCTGACTCTAGCTCTAAGATTTGCTGACATGGCGTATTCTTATGACTTGTCTCTTGTCCAACAGAGCGTGTCCGTCTTGGAGCAGGAGAAGATTGACAAACTGATGCTTGACATGGATGGTACAGACAATAAATGTAAGCAGATTAAAAAATAATAATAATTTAACGGTTGTACCCTGCGATTATCATGCTCCTCACATTTCTTTTGAAAAATTTAGCTAAGTTTGGTGCAAATGCCATCCTGGGTGTATCCCTGGCTGTGTGCAAGGCCGGAGCTGCGGAGAAGGGCGTCCCACTCTTCCGCCACATTGCTGACCTTGCTGGAAACCCAGAGGTCATCCTGCCAGTGCCTGTAAGCTCTTGTTGTGATATAATCATCCTAATACTCTTGCCAGAAAAATTTCCACTCCTTTTCTTGGCATAGATTTTTTGTTTGTCCCCTCCCCCCTTGTCATTGTTGAATACAGGTTTTGGCACACTAATAGAGCGTTCATTCTCTCTAGGCCTTTAATGTTATCAACGGTGGTTCCCACGCTGGCAACAAACTGGCCATGCAGGAGTTCATGATCCTGCCTGTTGGAGCCAGCAGCTTCAAAGAGGCCATGCGCATTGGTGCTGAAGTCTACCACAATCTCAAAAATGTCATCAAGGAGAAGTATGGCAAGGATGCCACCAATGTGGGAGATGAGGGTGGCTTTGCTCCCAACATCCTGGAAAATAAAGAAGGTAGGGATAGAAGAGGTTTGGTTTAATGCCATGACTTGGTTATTTGCTGCAAAGCCTCATTTTACTGCCTCCGTCATATTGGTGATCAGGAATTACCAATTGGGGTTTACCCAGCTGCCTTATACTAGTTACAACTTGGTAATGTGCAATTATTTTTATTAAATGTGTACTTTAAAATTTGTTACACTTCTGCAGCTGTAAAGATCCACTGAAGTTTCATTTCAAACAAGACCGGTCCTACCTAGACTACTGAATTATAGTATATAGGTTCAGATATTAAGTAGTTGTGCCTTAAAATCTGAGATTTGAGCATGACACTTAGCAGAGCAAGTTTAACCCTCGTCACTAACCTTTATTCAATTCAGTGCTGTAACACTGTAGTGGGGGGATTCCTTCCCTGAAGCAGCAGATGGTTTCTAAATTCAGGCCTGGCCCCAGCAGTGCAGCTGTACTCCAGCCAGACACCTGCACTGAGGCTTGCTCTGTAGAGGATGTGCTGAGGGTCTCTCAACTATTGGACACTGCTGTCTGCTAAGCAGCACCAATATCCAGCCTAAATGGCATACTATCTGTTCTAGTATGTTGCTGCAATAGTATTGATGGTATTTTTATTTATATATATATATTAGTATTTTTATATAGTGTTTTTTAGATACTAAGGTTGGCTTAAGCAGGGAAAAATAATAAAATGGTAATTAAAGCATTCATTTTTTAAAAATAACTCTATCTACCCCAGCTCTTGAACTCCTGAAGAATGCCATCAGCAAGGCTGGCTACACTGACAAGATTGTAATTGGCATGGATGTGGCTGCCTCAGAGTTCTACAAGGGTGGCAAATACGACCTGGACTTCAAGTCAGCCGACGATCCCAGCCGTTACATCTCCCCCGACCAGCTGGCTGACCTCTACAAGAGCTTTGTGAAAGATTACCCTGGTCAGTTTCTCTTAGCCATTGATCTAATAGTACTGTGCTCTGGTGATTTGCTTTCTTCACTTGTGTGCATGTGCACCACATTTCAGTAAATGGCAATATGCTAAATTTGACTTTCAGCTGTTACTCCAAGAATGTTCAGAGTGTATGTGGTTGCTTTGCATGACTGTTTTTGGAATTCCTAATAGACCAGTGTCTTAACCATGTGATGTCATGGAACAAATTAAGCAGATTTAGACTTTAATGGGTTAATAGCCCAAAGCCAGTTAACTGAGCCATACTAATATGCTCTAGCCCATCACTATATGGCTCTAAGCCTGGGGTCTTATGTGCACTGTTTACACTTAATGGACAACAGTCCTCATTACAGTTTGAATGTATAAGCTAATCTTAATGTTTGCATCTACTTATACTATCAGTACTTGAGCATTCCTATGGTTCTTTTTGCCTTCACACTAACAGAACATTGTTCTAACAGAATGACTATTGTGTGGTTTTGTGCAGTGGTCTCCATTGAGGATCCCTTTGACCAGGATGACTGGGAGGCTTGGTCCAAATTCACTGCCAGCACAAGCATCCAGGTAGTGGGTGATGACCTGACTGTGACCAACCCCAAGCGCATTGCTAAGGCTGTGTCCGATAAGGCCTGCAATTGCCTGCTGCTCAAGGTTAACCAAATTGGCTCCGTCACAGAGTCCCTGCAAGCGTGAGTGTCCACAAACCTGTTTTACGTTCATAACCTCCCATGTTTTAAGGGGTTCTAGAGTGGTTTCTGAACTGTCTTTAGGGCCCACTTTAGAGGTCCCAGATCCCAACACTAGATTACAAAGTGGGACTGTCTCTGCTTAGCTGGGCGAGACAGAGTTGGAAGAAACCTTTCTTTTCATCTTCCTTGTTTGTTACTTTACAGCTGTAAGCTTGCACAGACCAATGGCTGGGGTGTGATGGTTAGCCACCGCTCTGGAGAGACCGAGGACACCTTCATTGCTGACCTGGTGGTTGGCCTCTGCACTGGCCAGGTGAGAGGACTGCAGAATACCTGCTTAGTATACCCACCCCACCCCCCAATTCAGGCAAGCTTAACCTTGTGAATGTGTTCTGTTAGATCAAGACTGGTGCCCCCTGCCGATCAGAGCGTCTGGCCAAGTACAATCAGCTGCTAAGGTGGAGTATAAATGTATTAAAGTTCTGTATGAAATACACAAGCATGTATAAGATTTTTTGTATATTGTGCAAGATTAATAGAAGTGGCTTTGATTTACAGTCCAATGCAAAATGCTTATTTTCATATGGTTTAAATTGCAGGATTGAGGAGGAGCTTGGTGACAAGGCTCGCTTTGCCGGCAAGAACTTCAGGAAGCCCATCTGAAGAGCAGACTTTTCACGGGCCTTTGTGTCTTTACCATACTCGCACTCCCACACATACAGCCACGCGAAGTCAGAACCAGAACGAACGGGTGCGGGGAGGTTGGAAAGGCATTGAAAATCAAGGTCCAAGTCTGTAGGCTATGGCACACTGCTGTGCCAACAAGTACTCCCATCCTCCTATGCTTTGGCATCCAAATAGCACTGGTCCTTTGTCTGTATGTTTCTGTGAGAGATCTTTGTTTTGTTTTGTGAGTTGTCGTAAATTTGGTCCTGAGTATTTTGGTAAAGAACCATGTTCAGTGTGCTGCAGTGTGTAGCGCAGAGTATGTGCATTGTGTTGCCTTTGAAAATCTGTAGTGTTGCTGTAATGCGTGGCATACCAACAAATAAATTATACACAAGTGGAATTTTTTCATCATTGTTCTTTTAAAAAAAGAATATCTGTTTAGAAGTGCTAGGTATCCAATTTACACTAATGAGTAAGGTGTCAGTAGTAGAGATGACACACAAACTCCAAACAATAGACGTCTGTGTACTGAAAGGTCTGTTGGGTAGTAACATGAGTGGGGAGGAAAGATGAACCCCTTTGACATCCAAGTTTGGTAAAAAGATATGCTCTACTGCCTGAAGCCATGGAGCATGAACCTAGCTGAGACTGTTTAGGCAGCTTGCACAGCACCACACAGGTGCCAGTTTAATATGTGCCATGGGCTACCACCACGATATATAGCAGTCCATATATTTCCATTTGGTTTCTTCACTCTGTCAAGTACCTCCGTTACTGATCAGACTGATTCATCTCACTTTCCAGTAATGTTTTTAATCTTGTTCAGTTTTTAGCCCCTTTTAAGGTAAGGGCTGTTCTGATGGGCCCTGACTGTTCAAGGTCACCCATGCCATCTAGTGGCTGGTTTGTCTTTCTCCCCGTTTACATGTGTCTAAGGTCTGATTAACAGTTCTAAGTTCTCCATGCTTAGATCAGCTATTAATGGGTTATTTGTAAACTTTTTTTGTTACATTTTTACTGGTCTTTCCCCTGGTCTTTTTAGGTTTAACTTGACCTATAAGTTGAAAAACATGGTTTTGGGATACAGTACACCTTTCAGTGACTGAGGACACTTTTGTTGGTCTGTGCTGCGCTCTGCTGTTCGTTTTAAATATTGCACAACTCCAGAGCAGAAAGCTGCTTGTTCTATTAGGGTTGAGTAGATGTATGTAATTTGATATTTGACCTAGGAAATGAATGTGGAAATTATTCTTATTGTGCATAAGGCATGTTATCTAGTTGAAACATTCACATCTTGTGTATGGTTTTTATAGTATATGATCAGCCATAATGTTTTATTTATATATATAAATATACTGTATAAATATATCATTTCAAGATCTTAATATGGAGTTTGCCTTTGCTCCAGTAACAGCATCCAATCTTCTGGGAAGGTTTTGCACTAGGTAACGCAAGGAGAATTCTTGCATTCTGTCACAAGCACATTAGTGAGATCAGGTATTGGTGTTGGTGATTAGCTCTCAATCACAACCACACTCCACCTCATTCTAGAGGAAATGGATGGAGCTCCACAACAGGAGACAACACAGTTCCACTGCTGCACAGTCCTCTAGCCAACATTTGGCACCGACACTATTGTTAGTCACTTTTCTCATAAATACCCCTCACATTTTCCATTTTTCCCAAATTATAGAGAGATTTATTAAGCACAGTTTCATATCAAACCCTCTTTTTTAATTTCCTTTTATTTTATGGACCAATAAAAATGTTTTAAAATGACCTAGATTAACATATACTGAACCTAAGGGAATTTCTTCCTCTTTTTACCATTATGGTGATACAAGGTCTGTGCTTGACTGTGATAAAGCATTAATATTAAACCTTTTTGTTCTGTTACGTAATCCTCAGTCACTATGACTCCTCCGGGTTCTCCCGTGTAAGTATTTTTAGATTGTAAGCATATATCTGTGGAACATATAGCTTCTATACGGTGAAATGTCCAAAGGTTTGTAGGAACCTGCTCATTTAGTGTTTCTTTCACAATAGAAGGTGTTAATAGGAAGTGAAAAATGCAAGCAGTGTTTACACAACTGAGCAGCTGTATCATTGATGGGTAAACCTTCATGTAATGAAATGTACTCATTTAAAGGAGGTATGCAAACTGTGGTTTTCCCAGACGGGTAAACTGGTCCTTACTATGTGTCCTTACTGACTAATCCCTTAATGAAACGTGTTTGGAATGTGATATATTGTCGTAGTTTTCATTTTCAGTGTTAATATTAATGAGCTCACAGTTACATTTTTGTTAAAATTATTTTGTTTAATTTCATTTTTTTTAAAGAGGAAAAGGATCCAATATCACATTGTATCAGGTGTATCATTGCATTGTATATACTCACACACACATTCATACATATATATATATATAGATAGATAGATAGATAGATAGATAGATAGATAGCCAAGTTAGTAATGATAGTATGTGGACCTCTGGGATTAGCAGTTAATTTAAAGGTTACATTATTAGAGTTAGAGGATATATCGATGGCATTGGTTATATATATATAAAAACAGGGATTAAAGTCTGACCTTCAAAACATGTTTGTGCAAGTGTATGAACAAAGAAGATTTCTGAGCAGATTTATTGATGCTCTTCAGGGTGAAAAAGGTTACAAAACCATATCTAAAGATTGTGTACAAACAGAAGGAATTCAAGCCCATTATTACCCTCTCCAGGAGTGCTTGACCGACAAAGATCACTCCAAGAGCAAGGCGTTTACTTGCCTGCGAGGTCACAAAGAAACCTATCATAACTGCTAAGCAAAGAAATGCTTCTCTGACATTGGCTAAATGTTGATGTTCATGAGTCCCCCATACGAAAAACACTGAACAACAATGGTGTGTATGGCAGCTTGGAAAAGACAATTCCACTGCTCTCCAAAAAGAACATGGAAACCAAGATGACAAAACCAAGGCCTACTAAAAATATATATATTTTATGGATGAATTAACTATTTTAAATGAGAAGCACAGTGTTTGGAGAAAGAAATGCACTGCATCCCAGCATATGAACATTTTTGAAACATGATGATGATAGTATCATGGTTTAGGCTTGTTCTACGATATCTGGGTCAAGACATGCATCATTGGAGGACAATGAATTCTGAATTATACCAGTGAATTCTAAAGGAAAATGTCAGCATATCTGTCAATGAACCGGAACTGCAGGGAAAAGTGGGTCATGCAGCAATACAATGGCCCTAAGCAAGACAAGACAAGACAAGGCAAGAAAAGAAAAGGTGTTTATTTATATAGCACATTATCATATACAGAGGTAATTCATTGTGCTTTACATAGACAAAATGTGCACAAAAAAGTAAACAGTATATTAAGAATTAAGAACTAATTAGAAGAAAAAATAGTAAGATTTAAACTGAATTAAAACAATACATATTAAAGTTTATGATTTATGTGCATGTAATCCTAAGGTAAACATAGAGCCTCTGTTTAACTGAAGGCTGTGAAAAACAAAGCAGTTATTATCTTAACATTGGCTACATTTGGGGCAGATCTGATCTCTCCTGGGAGCTTCATTTTACAAAATATGACTAAAGAAGAAAAACAAAATGAATGTAAAGTGGGCAGATCAAGGTCCTGACCTCCCCCTACCAGAAATATTGTGTAAGGGCCTGAAGTGAGCAATCCATGTGAGGAAACCTATCAATATCTCAGAGTTTAAGCTGTTCTGTATGGAGGAATGAGTTAAAATTCCTCCAAGCAGGACTAATCAACAGTTATTGGAAACATTTAGCTGCAGTTATTGCTGCACAAGGGATCATTTTACTCAATAAAAATTCATCCAAGTATATTATTTTTGTCTCATTCATTTAACCAGGTTCTCTTTATCTACTTTTAGGACTTGTGTGATAATGCTTACAGAATATCTTGTAAATGTTCACAGATTTTCAAGCACCATTGTAGATCAATGTGTAGAGGAGGGATCATAACGTGTGCTGCAAGAAATGGGCTACCGTCAGCAATTGCAAACCTATGAAGCAAATCTGAATGGTTGGTGTTTCTGATAAAATGGCAAATGAATGTAAATACAAGTGGTAAATACAACCACCACTTTTTGAGAGATGTGCACATTTTGTCCCCACCAGTTTAAGAAACAACCCCACTATGTTCAACAAATACTCTCGCCATTAATTGCCTAAATGGGCACTGACTAAATATTACAAATACTGCCAATACTCCAATGATAGTCAAATACACTCGCTGCTGCACTGACTAAATACTACAAATACTGCCAATACTCCAATGATAGTCAAATACACTCGCTGCTGCACTGACTAAATACTACAAATACTGCCAGCACCCCAACGTTAGACAAATACACTCAACCCCCACTGCCTAAATACTACAAATACTACCAACACCCCAATGATAGTCAAAAATCTCACCATTGCACTGACTAAATACTACAAATACTGCCAACAGCCCAACGATAGACAAATACACTCAACCCTCACTGCCTAAATACTACAAATACTGCCACCACCCCAATGATAGTCAAATACACTCACCACTGCACTGACTAAATACTACAAATACTGCCACCACCCCAATGACAGACAAATACACTCACCACTGCACTGACTAAATACTACAAATACTGCCACCACCCCAATGACAGACAAATACACTCGCCGTCCATAGCCTAAATACTACAAAAACTGCAAACACCCCAATGATGGACTCCCCACACCATGGCCTAAATACTACAAATACTGCCAACACCCCAATGATAGATAAATACACTCACCGCCACACTGACTAAATACTAAAATATACTGCCAACACTCCAATGATAGTCAAACACACTCGCCGCCGCACTGACTAAGCCCTATAAATACTGTCAACACTCCAATGATAGTCAAACACACTCGCTGCCGCACTGACTAAGCCCTATAAATACTGCCAACACCCCAATGATAGTAAAATACACTCGCCACCACACTGACTAAATAATACAAATTTGTTAACACCCCAATAATAGACAAATGCCCTCGCCGCCCCACTGACTAAATACTAAAATTTTATTGCCAACATCCACCATTTTTTAAACCAAGCTGATGCCAGTGAAGGTATGCATACCACTTAAGTGCATGAGTAGATGTGTGTGTATGTTGCTGTACATTCATCTTCTTCTTCATTTTCTTGTCCTGTTTGAATGGATTATTTGTTCTATCACTGCCCCCGCTGGGAGCAGGGCGAGCTGGTAACATAACAATCAAATAACACTACGCTGTCCTATCTGGCCTAATCTAGCAGCTGTATTACATTACACTCCACTACAGCAAGCCCCTTCATCAAGCACCTTCACCTCCTTTAACAAGAGGACAATGAAATTTGCCAGAATAATGCCTTTAATGTAAATTACACTTTGGCACACAGCATGTAAAGGATTACGCATATCTTATGGTTCAGATGAGCTGCCAAGACAAGGTAGCTCAGCAATGGAAATTAGACTGGAGCCATCTGTTTGGTGCTGGCAGGAATGATGGAGGTATTATGTTTGCGGAGGCTCTATTAAGCATGCATATTCTTTTACAAAGGGAAACGGGGTTTGGTGTGCCTTTTTTTCCCCCTCAGAGCTGCTGAGCCTGTCTCTTAACTGCACTTGTCGGCATTATTGTCTGTGTGATTACAGGAGCTCTGCCGAATCCGCTCCGGTTCTCTCTCTCTGCCTCCTCCTGCTCCAATCGCTGATGAGCCTCCTTCCTGACAAGAGAATCACTCCAGTATCTCCTCCTTTTCTTCCGTTTTCATTGTTCATTCGGCCTGTCATGTCGCAATGAAATAACAAGCCATCCGTTTCCGGCACAGTATCTCAGAGCGAGCCTCCCAATACCTTTATCATAATGAGAAGAGAAAACAGCCAGCTGTGATCATTTCACCGTAGAGCAGCAGCAGTTTGGCTGCAGTCTGTAGTTCTTCTCCAGCAATGGGATGCCTCCGTCCGGCCATTTATCACTCAGGATCTCTTCTTTGTGGGGCAGGACTAGACATACATATGTAAATACTGTGGCAGAGAAAAAAAGTGTATGTGGGGGGGAAATCACATTAGTCTTTACCAGGTTTCAGTGGCACTCCCTTAATATCTGATCTGCATATGAAAACCTGGCACACTGCCAGTGTCACGTTCAATCACACTGGAATTTTGAATGTGTTAGTTCATCTTCATTGTGCCAGGCATAATTATGTATCCCTCCGTCAGCCGTAACCTTGCTCAGTAATAGCATCCACTTACACAGGCACTAGGCATTCTGCTCGCTTAACAGATTACGCTTATCCTTAAAGCTGTGTTTCATCACCAACCTCTGCGCTTTTCTGTCAGCTGCAATGATGCAAAATAGTGCAGAAAATGGTAAAAGGTCACGATTTCAGTGATACGATGCCAGATTTCACTTAAAGGGCCCTTATCCTGCATTTTTTTTTATCTTAATTTTTCCCTTATGACATTTCTGTGTGTTTTTGCCCAGCCCCCTCCAAAAAAACAGCCATAATGTGTATAACAAGACCATCTCCCACCTTCTCCCTATCACTTACAATAAAACATTTTTTTTTACTGTGCAGTTAAAGTCTGTTTTCTAGCTAGGGATTAAGCCTAGTCTCTGACTACATTTTCCTTTTTGAATCTCTATTCTATTGTAGTCCCGGATTAACCTTAATCCCTATGCAGGAAACACACCCTCATACTAATAAAGGGTAATGCAATGGCCTCTGTATTGACTGTCTGTCTTGTGTCTCCATATGACTTCCTTAATGAGCAGAGATAACTGCTGTAGGCTATCTAAGCAGATATATGAACGCGCACTGACAGGGCCAGCAGGGGTCAGTAGCCAGGGGCCCCAACCTAGAGGGGTCCAATAGGTGTGCAAAAGAGTAAATAAAGAATAGTAATAAAATAAATGAAAAAAGTGTTAAAATAGCAGCACTGATGTAATGGCAGGACAAGTTCCAGAATATTTGGAGCAGATTTGAGGTCAAGTAATGAGCATATGGCTGTGTGATGAGAAAAACAGGCTGGTGTACGGAACACTCATGACAACTGGTAAGAATCTTTAAAGACTTGCAGTACTGGAGTGGAAAACAAAGTAAAAGGGCATCTCATCCATTCATTTTCTAAACAGCTTCTTCCATTTCGGGTCATGGGTAGGGCATCTCATATCATAGAAAATCTAATTTTCTCACATATATGGAAATTAATCTACAAAAGAAGGTTGTGAATTCAGTTTTTAGCAAAACAAAGCCAATTACACAAATACACCTATTCAGCCTATAGCATTTTTGCCCGGCCCATTCATGCTGACATTCCAAGGAATGTTTCAGCCTAGGCTGCTTTTTAAATGAGGCAATAAGAATACACATAGTCTTAAAGGCGCAGTAACAAAAATGTGAAAGGTGCAGTAACAAAAACAGCCTGTTTGTAATTTGTAGTTCTACAGGATGGAAAATGCTTGGGAAATAGTTGTTAAAATGAGTTACACATGTTTTTAATGCAAAACACAAGTGGTGGTTGGGAATAGCGGTCATATGTTTCACTACAAATGATATCAAACATATCTATTTGCTCTCAAGCAACACAACAGTCTAAGCAGTGACCCTAATCAGGAATTCACAAGTTTAGTCCTGAAGAGTCCAGGAGTAACCTTGCACTATCTAGGTGGGTAGGATGGCCCACCCTATCCCCATAATTTAGGGCCATGCCAGCCAGCACATGCGTTTGCTGTCTAATGTAACACAACTGGTGATTAGAGCTCTTCTCCATGTTATGCATCATAATGACATGAGGAGGCAGTTCATGAAGATGCATTTTGTGACTTGACTTGAAAGAAATACATGCTAGCCTCCACCCTCCCAGTGTTGGTGGCATCTTCTGATAAGAGTCCTGGGTAGTGGGTGGAACTGGAGGCAGAACATGATGAAAAATAAATATATCGATTTGTTTTTGATTTGTTTTGTTCAAAGCAAGTCACATTTGTGCGAGCTGGGCAACAGTGTTCCTGTACTGCATGCTCAGTTAAAAATAAAATAACGTGGTCAAGCCAAAGTGGTCAAGGGCAGGGCACCCCCCACCCACGACTACCCACTTGCTGATATGGCCCACTTCTGTGGTTTGCCCTCCCATGTAATAATGCAGCTCTGCCGCTGTGTAAATGTGCTGTGTTTTCATGCCATAACAAGCAACCTGGTGTTTTTGCTGCTTAGCTTTCAGATATAGACTGTATGGTGTGAACGATACATACAGAACCAGTAACAATGCTTTTATAATACATTACGCTCTTTCATTTAAAAAACATGAGAAAAATTCCCTTTCTGTGATACGGGCCCTTTAAGTCAAAAACCTGCCTCTGGCACCTATTGACTGCATGTATAATGACAACCTCGATTGAACTGTTGTGTGCAAAAGTGACAAAAAAAAGGACAGAAAAACAATCAGCGTTGCACTACCACTCGGATGCTATTGTTATAAAGCACACAGGGGGTTAAGTGCAGCATTCAAGGCTCAGTGGTAATGTCTCAGGCTGATGATTCACTTGTGAATGAATCCACTGGGACTGGAGCTGTTTCTCTGCGAAGAAAAGAGAGACACACACCCTGCAGAAGGCTACACTATAAACCAATCCTTCCCCCTGCAGGGGGCCACACACTGTACACACTCACAGCCACATTAGAGTGCTAGAGACTAAAAGCGTTTATTAAGGATAATGGAGTCAATTTGTGGCCAGGGCTGGTGGGGCAGGAATATTGTTGTATTCATGGGGTCACCTTCCTCATACAGGCAGAGGCTGAGCCCACAGACGGAGATGCTCAGCAGAGATAAGAAAAGTGACACAACTGGGTCAAGGGGTCCATTCTGGGTTTTTTTTCTCGTAGTTTCATTTTGGTAGGCTAGGTGTTTTTCACGGTTCATAACACTTGACTATCACGCACACGCACACAGGTTGGTATTGCTATATTTCTGAGTACATTCCATTGACTTTTTTTTATTATTGCAATACTGTATTGCAATAATACTACACCGACACCTAAACCAAACCTTAACATTAACCTCAGTAAAAAAAAGGACAATCTTTGTGCACTTTTAGTTTTTGCTAAAAAAAAACATTTTAAATTTGTGGGGGAAACAGCGCGGTTCCTTGTGGGGACCAGCATAATATCCTAACTTCTACAAATTTTACTGATACTTATCAGACATTCGGTCCTCACAAAGAGTTAAAGACATGTACACACACACACACACACAAACACACACACACACACACATGCACACAAGTTTGGTGGTCCTATCCCACCCTATAGGTTTTGCACATGATTTGCTTCATTCTTTGTTCAATTACCAATTTTTGTTGTGTGCAGAAGAATATATTTTGCAATATATTGATATTTTGATTTCCTCTCCCACCTTTAGAAGGTACAGATGCTTTTGTCACATGTTATGAGTGTAATTTGGCCTGCGTGTCACACCATTATTATACCTAAGTGAAAGAGAAATGCTCATGAATGACCCCCCCGGGTCAGGGTTAGGGTGGAGCATGGCCGACTTCAGTTACACATTGTCCATAAACAAAATGTGAGGGAGCCCCTTACTGTGATGCATGTAGATTTTTTTCCCCCAAAAAATAAACTTATGTACATTTTTTGGTTTGTTCTCTTAGATTAACTTTACCCCAAAAGTTACATGTCCCTCTTATTTCAAGGTGTGATTAAGCTGATAAACTCAAGGACACACTGACTCAAGGGGTGCAGTTTTCTTTTTTTAGATTAGCATAATTTTAATTTCGCAAAGATTAAAAAAATATTAAACGAAATGAAGGAATGTTACAAATGTGTAAAAGTATATACAGATTATATAATACAGCAGGGAAAGTACAATAGCGCTAAATCAGCAACAAACACACACACAGGTAGGTATTGCTATCTTTGTGAGTACATTCTATTGACATCTGTAATAGAGTATTTCAGTAATACCTAAACCTACCCTTAACCCTAATACATAAAAGATCATCTTTAGGATTTTTTAGTTCTTCCTAAAAAAGTTTAATTTGTAGAGAAAACAGCATGGTTCCTTGTAAGAACCATCAAAATGTTCTCGAATTGACAGATTTTCCTGAAGTCCCATCATTATGAGTTTCTTACAAAGACTTAAATACACACACACACACACACATACACACACGTTTTTAAATCACAAAACGAGCTCCTCGATTGGAGTCTATCTCTGGCCGCCCAGCGGAGCAGCCAATGGCGTGGCTCGACACTGGAAGGGGGCCGAACTCTCCTCCCCATCCCTCTCTCGCAGGAAGGAGCATTTTTTTCATGCGGGGCTTTTTTCTTTCTTACTGAAGAGAAGGCGAGCTCTCAAAGCCAGCACTCTCCGTGTCCACACCACCCACAACTCCAAACGTTTACGCCTCTGACCAACGAGCGAGCCGGCTCGGTCACTTGCGTCTGTGAACCCTGCCACAGTGTTCCCTCCTGTCCTCCACTAGCTCCCTCGCAGCAGCAGCGGCACTTGGCCGGTATCCGCTAGCTAGCTAACATTAACCTGCCCGCTTTGTGTTTTGCTCGCTTGCAGAGTCCCGTCTCAAACAAATCTCTGATGTTGTAGAACAAGAGACAAGGTAAGTTTCCACACTCGAACATTTCGGCGGCATACGTGCGGGAGGGCGTCTTTGTTCGTGCGGTGCGCTGGGGGCAGCCTCGTTGGGCAGTGTGGTGTTTACAATTAGCCCGAGTGTTAATCAACAGCAGCTAACGCGGGGCGCTAGCTCATTAGCTAGCTTAGCCAACGAGCAGCACCAGGAGGAGGGCGCTAGCTAACGGCTGTGTTTTGCCTTCACGCTCTGCCTCGAGGGGTGATGCTCTTCGGGATGGCTGCAGGATGGCTCTCCGTGGCTGTACGAAGATAAAGCCTTTAAGTTTTATAAGACAAGTTAGCTAGCTTTGTGTCACCGTATTGTCTTCTTGAAGCTTGTTGTTGAACTTGCTGCAGTCACCTGCTAGTAGTGTTGATGTTCCAGTGCCTGCGATTTAATGTGTGTGTGTGTGTGTGTGTGTGTGTGTGTGTGTGTGTGTGTGTTGAGGAGAGGGGGGGGGATCTATTTATCGACCTATCAGCCCTTTCACCCTACTGCCACTTTCTCAAGAACACACCACCCTCTGAGATGTCCACTTCCACCCATGCTCATGGTGTCTGTTTTGTATTGTTTGATCCACTGTTGCAGCTGTGCTCTAACATATGGTGGCTCACCTCCTCAGCCACTGGCAAGTGAAAGTGTCTTGCTCACTGTACACCCATGCAAAACACATCTACAGTTGACAGCAACACAAACGGACCACCTTATGACACCGACGGGTCACGTGTGCAGTTCACCTGTATGTGTGCTATCTGTGTTCAGATGCTGGAAGTCTCACTTTGTGGTTGTTTCTAAATCTGAGCTCTTTCTTTTGGCCACCCTGACTGCTCCAGTGGCTTTCACAGCCTGATCATTAGCTGAGACACAGCTTTTGAAGCTGAGATGTGTAAACACGCTTCAGTGTTTATTTTTCCTCCCTGCTCCAGCCAAGGTGCTTGTTTAATTGGACGTTCGTCCCCGCTGTCGAATAAGGTCATAATCACGTCATTGTGTTCCAGGTCCATTCAGTGTGTCGTAGACACTGGATGAATTGTGTGGCCACCTGCCACTGTGTTGCATCACGACCAAATGGACCTTTCACCAGCTTGTGATTGGAGAAGGATGGGGGTCATTTTTTTTCTTCTCACCCTTTAACATCTTAAACAAGGCCTGTGTTTGCCTTGCAGCAGTTTTGCAGTGGCTGCTAGTGTATTATAGGCTAATGGTTTGTGTATTAAAGGCTTGTTTACCCATATCCTACATTTATACCACATGGTGCTTGTTTGCTCTTGTTTAAAGCAATCCTATTTCAATTTTACATACCGCTTTCTTGCTTGTTCTCGTTCTTTACAATTTAAACAGGCTGTTGTCAATGTGCGTTTAAGACTTCATGAATGGGTGGGGCTAACCACTAAAATAATGGAAACAGCTTGTTTTTGCAGTGTAGTTTTCATGTGTGGACTTTATGCACTGGGGAGTGAATGTGGCGTTTGACACTAACTGCGTGTGTGTATTAATGTGGCATATGAAAATCTTTTAATTACAAAAGCTGCTTTGTACTGTCTATTATTTGATGTTGCCAACAATGTTCTTTGTGGTTTTATTAGAGGGCTACACATCTGTATGCAGATGTGAACCTGTTTTGTTTTGGGTGTCTTGCTTCACTTCTTAATGACTTGGCTTTCTCCATAGGTTCCTGTGCTGCAGCTGCTCTGTAGGTGATAACCGTTCTACAGTGGAGTCTGGTTCCCCTGGTTCAATTCTGTGAATTCTGAGTCTTTGAAAAAGATTGTGGTTCTAATGTGGTGTCTCCGCCGTCTGTTTTTGCACATTATGTCAGACTTCTTAGTTTTTTCCTTTTGTCTTCTGTTTACGGTGGATCAGAGTCTTACAAAATCCAAATACAGTGCTGCGTGGCGATAAAATTTTTTTTTTGAATCTTGATGTCGGGGACATGTGGAATCTCCTTTGATGTGATTATTAGGCCTCTAGGGACTTTACTGTTAAACCACCTGTGAAGTTTTAAGCCTTTAAGTGTGGCGGAGCGCTGAAAAACGTGATACCTTGAATGTTCCTTACTTAAATGTCTGTTTTTAGTCCTGTGGAAATTCAATGCGTCACTTTTTCGATGTCTGATTAAGAAGCCTATTCAACTACATTTCTTAAGTCACGTCCAGTGACGCGCCACAGCCAGCCCGTGTCTGTTAAAGTAATAGAATCAGGCTATTGTTTTACAACAGAACTGCTCTCTTTTTGTGCTGGGCTGGAAACACGGTGGAAAAAAGTGTTTCTCACTTCTTTGTGACACAGAACTGGAGAGAGGCAGCCGAACGGCGTGGGAGGCATCTATTAGTAATCATTCCCAACTGGCTGGAGGGCATGAAGAGATCTCAAGGGTCTCGCAGAGAGGAGCTGTGTTTGAGCAATTGAACAAAACCAGTGTCACAAACACTTCCTCACAGCTGTGCTTATTTTTCTCCTCCTAAAAAGACTCAATGTATTTGAACCCCCCCCCCCCCACACACACACACACACTTACACAACTTATTGTGCTCAGCTTCATAAAACGCAAGCAATAAAGAAGCAAAATGATTTTTGTTTATCCGTTGTGAACTGTCTAGAGCTGCTCCCCACCATCCAATCGTGTTTGCTGAGCACACAAAACCAGACGTCAGTCATTTTCTAATGATCGTGACTCATGTGTTGCCTTGCTCGCTGTTGGCTGAGTTTGCTGTGAGTATTCGCATAGAACGATAGGGAACCATCGCTTTACTGATAGTCTTTTATTAGCAAAGTTTTACATGGAAGATTACCACTTCCCATGAGATTGTGACACTGCCTGCTGTGTTCACATGCTCCTCACTGTATTATTTCCATCAATCATGTTGTTTCCTGCAATCCTGGATTTTTTCCCCCTCCCTTTCCAGAACAGGGAGAAGCCTTGGGGAGGCCAGTGACAGAATAGAAGTAATCTGGTTAGCGTTTTTGGCATAGTGTGAATCCATCTTTTGAGCTAGAGTGTGCTCAGACTTCACCCATGAGGACAATTTGGAGCGGCCGCTGCCAGAGCCTCTGTGAAGCAATTGCAGGGAGAGCAGTAAATAATGTGTTGTAAATGGAAGTACTTTCCTATGAAGTGTCAGGCAACCTGGGGGGAAATCCCATGCGGACGCTGTCGTGCGCGCTGAAGTTGACTTGTCAATACTCAGGCAGGGAAGAGGCTGTATTTCCATGCAGCAACAGGGCAATAGGATCTGGTTCCTTTGATCTGAGGTTTGATTTGTTCACTTGTCTGGAGACCCGGGCTGACACAGTGCGAGTCGAGTGATTCAACATCGTCTCAGTGTGGCACATTCCTTCAGAATCAGGGCTGCTAGTTGTTAAAAGGGAAAGTGTGGGCACAATATGATGTGCAGCACAATACAGCACATAATGTGACACAAGCTTCACTATACGTACAATAATCAACAGCACAACAGAGAGAAAATTATTGACAATTTTATTAAATAGTTCTAATCGCTTGCCTTGGAAAGTTGCCAGTCTTTGAGATGATGTCTACTGAGATTTGTTGTGTTGCTGGAGTATTTTACCCCGAGTGTTTTATTTACTGAACATGCCGCTGCTTCCTCACATTCCTCTTAACTGCTGTATCATATTTAACAGGAAATTAACCTGATGTTTCCCTGCATTACTCGGCCATTTAGGTGTAAAGAAAGTCGTTGAAAGCGGTCTGGTGTAAAATGCACTGTTGCAAAGAAATATAGTCTGAATTGTTCACAGTGGGGAGTGATGGGAACCAGACGTCTGAAGTGTTTAATGCTACATCACAGAGTTATTACATGAAATGGTTAGTGTTGCACTTACTACTGGTTTACAGTAGTATTAAGAAGGTTTTGGGGTAAAATGTATTTTTTAAAACGTATTCATGATGAAGTACAATGGTGCAAAATAGTCAAAAGTTATTTTCAGATCGATCACTGTTTTACCAACATAACATCGAGATGTCAAACGCTGCCAAAAGCATGAATCTCGTGGAAGCAGGAACTCTCTTTCAGAGTCGTCCCGCCAACCACTGTTCCAACCGAGCGTCGTCCAAAACCAGTGGTCGTTTGGGTGTGAAAGCGGACATAGTAGCGACATCCGAAGCCTCAGTCTGTCGCATGTGTTCTTCATGATGGGGGGAAAAGTAACTGTGCATGTGTGTACACTCATGTAAACAAAAACTGTGCGCAGTGTGTGACTTCAAAAAATGCTGTTTATGTGTGGATGGAAGGGCAAAACGCATAGAAAAAGCTACATTTTCAAAACTACCCAGCTATGTGTGATCAGATGAACAAACCCCCTATGAATGGCTTTGTTTACGTCAGGATTGAAATTCAGAAATTCCTCTTTCAGGTAAATACTGAGTAATGACCACACTCTTGTACCAGTGCAGGAGCAGTTTCATGAGTGTGAAATTAGATTCAGAAATATTGATATACCATGAATTTGGATCCTGCAATTTCAATCATTAATTCACTATAGTGTTATCAACATATTGTCTATATTTGATGATTTTAGGAGGTTGGATTTTCTTTTCGTTTGCAAATCGTAAAGACAGGGTTAGCTTTGTGACTTTTTCCGAATGGCGTGCTAGCACCAGTCATCTGCAGGTGTTTGTTTTGTTAAAGGCGATTGTAAAGCACGGCCAGTTTAAGTGGCATATTTAACTCTCTTGCCTAGCTGTTCATTGACCTCCTCGTGAAGTTACCTGTAGCAAATAATCTGCGAAAGACCTCGAGAGTTTGATTCGTTTGTTCTTTGTTCTGTCATTTTAAAACAAGAAGACGGGCTTTGATTTGTCACTTTTTGTGTGAATCCCTGTTTTTCTCCCTCAGCGTTCGCTGGAAATCCATGTCTGTGTCCCAAAGAGCATCAAGCGAAGTCTGATATCCTGGACAGAGCAAGAGTGTTAAAAAAAAAAAATCCCTGATGGGGCATTCAATTGCTGTGTACTCATTAAATTTAACAATCTGCCAACACTGGCTGACAGCACACACAACAAGCTTTTGCGCTCATTCTTCTCAGAAGCTGTTTTTTCGTGTGTTACGGGTGCCAAAAGTAGGGTAATTGGCTGTAGCGGCGGCTCACTCGTCTCTTGTTTTAAGATATTCGGCTGACACTCAGGGCAACCTGGCAGAAATGAGACAGGCTGGCTCGCATCCCCCCCCCCTCCGTCAGTGCACATGGGCTCATGGTGACCAGAGCAGGCAGAGATTTAGCCGTTTGCCCCTTGGTTCATTGTAGCTATTTCAAATAGAGGGTCGCACAAGCATGCTACACCGTTTTTATCTTGGCTTGTAACACTGCTGCTCAGAAGACAGGGAAAAAACTGCCATAGGAGTGTCAAGGTGATGTGCTTGTGCCTTTAGGCTGGATCCCTGAACTCCTCTTCAAATATTCGGTGCGCTGTCTTGTAGCTGCTGTTACAGTCTGTTTATACCATGGGCATAACTTTATCACTTCTGTTTTTATTTGGACAACGTTAGTGCTGGGGACAAGAACAAGTGCTAGACAGAAAAGAAAAACGTATCCAGTGGTCCTCACACCAGCTCATGGGGACGACTCTCCCTTAGGTTGTGACTTAGGACACTGGCCTGATCAGTAAGAATTTGGCTCACATGAATTATTTTGGTTGTTGGTACTACACAAAAAGTCTTAAGTAGCAGAAAGGGTTCTTCTACAGTCCCAGTTTCCAGAAAGACTTCTTCTACAATGCCAGTTTCCAGAAAGGGTTCTTCTACAGTCCCAGTGCAGTATGTGGTCTGGCATTGTCCTGCTGAAATAAGCATGGACATCCCAGGAAGAGAAGTTGCCTTGATGGCAACGAATGTCTCTTTAAAATACTAATATATGTCTCAGAGTCAATGGTACCTTCACATGCATGCAACTCACCCATGCCATGGGCACTGATGCAGCCCCAGACCACCACAGATTCTGGCTTTTGCACCTTTCACTGATAATTTGAATGGTCGTCTTTGTCACAGAGAACTAGACGCCTGATTTTTTCTGTAATGAGGACTTTTCTGAGCACAGCACACAGTTCCACAGTCTTTTAGCCCAGCTTCATTGAGCGCGGGACCACAAAACTGGTTAAAATTTCTGCATAGAGTTGATGTTTGGCTTTCTCCTTGTGTAATAAGTAGACTGCTTTAAGTGGCAATGGTTTTTTGAAGTTCCCTCGAGCCCAGGTGTTGATATTTGTCACAGTAATAGGACGGTGTCTTGGGCAGATATACACATTCATCAATGGTGTCTACTCATGTCCTTTATGCATGGAGACGTCTCTGAATTTTCTGAATCTATTCCACAATGTTATGTACTTTAAATGCCGCAAGACCTAAATTCTCTGCAATCTTGTGTTGAGAAACTTTCCTTTTAAACTGACTAGAAATTCTCTCCTGAATTTTGGCACAAAGGGGTGAGCCATGACCCATCCTTGCTTGCAGGGACTGAGCCTTTGATGTATTCTATTTATATACCTAATCATGATGCCTCACCTGCTACTAATAGCCTGCTTAATGTAAAGTCTTCCAAATCGGTGTTACTATTCTGTGCACTTTTCGATCTTATTTTAACCTGTCCCAACTTGGGTTGCAGCCATCAGATTCTAAATTTGCAAAATACAGTTTAAGTTGTTCAGCAAAACTGAAAATCTTTTTTTCGTGAAGAACCCTTAAATAGTAAAGAACCTCTACATAATACGAAGACTCTTTAAACCTTTAAAGACGCATTTACAGAAATTGTTCCTCAGTGGCATTGCCTAGAGAACCCTTTCTGGTACATTTTTACATAAAGAGTGTAGCGAGCTACTCTCGACTGCTCTCGTGAACTCTGTATGGAACAAATTTCAGCGTCTATCATGTCCTAAGTGTACATTAATGCATCCTACCACCTGCTGAGTAGCTGTGTTTGTCATAATAGCTTGTCGCCCACTGCACTCACTTCTGACTAAACAACATGGCGTTTAAATACGATCTGCATGAACACACAACATATCACACAGTCAATATTTATTCAGTATCACTGCACTGTGTAGCTGCCGGAGTGTCATGTGTTCGTTTAGTAGTGAGGAATGACCAGAGACACATGGTCTAAGTGTTTGGACCGGTTTCTGCCACAAGCTTGTATATAAACCTTTCAACATGCTACACCTGGAGACTGCACTTGCTGAGTTTTGCCTGCAGTTAATATCTTGTTGCCTTTGCCCATAACACAACACTTATGATGGATCTAAAAATATTCAGTTTCTGTATTAACCGCACACCTTTGATCACCTTGTAACCCAAGGCTGTGTAACTGTGATGCCGGTGTCCAGTGCAGTTTGTTAGAGCCCTTCCTCCACACTCACTAAACCTGCCAATTAACATGTGAGTTCAATCAGGTGTGTTTGAGCAGAGAAACTGTACCAGACACCAACCCTTCAGGGCAGCAGTTGTCCACCCCTGGTTTTGCCTAAACTAACTAGAGGCAATGGCGAGTGCACCAATGAGTATAATTTGAGGACCAAACTGTCTTGCTTCTGTTTATCAGCAGATTTAATCGCTGCATGTCATGAAGCCAAAATAACAGATAAATGGTGGTGTAAGGAAAGGTTAGAGAGTGGTGTTTTTAAAGAAAGATGCACAACGTTGATGTTCTGCAGCTTAATGGTATATATGAATGTGTGTGTGTGTGATGTCAAACGATCTAGACTTAAAACTATAATGATGTATTTCAGCAACAGCACCCTGACAGCTCTGGCACTGAAGGAATAGTCCTAAGCCTCTTAAATGGAGCTCTGATTGTGGAAACCAGCAGTCAGTAACATATGAATGATATTTAGGGGCTGTAATTGGGTTGTTTTGTGTTGGCTTGATAACTGTGTACTGCTTGGCGTTTCAGATGTTTGGCAACGCTGCATTTATTAAAGGAGAGAATCTCCCAAACCGGTACATGTAAAGAAATAAAAGCACCACTCGTCCTTGGCATGGTGTAATTGGCAGTAGTCTAGTTTAGACCTAACTGTTAAAGACTGTACAGCTCAGCAGAATGAAATCCAGTAGTCACTGAACAGGCAGAGTTGCTCTAAAAAATGACGCAGATGTTTAATGCCGTTTTCAGCAGTGCAGTGCTACAGGACAGATTCAATTAGGCTAGCCATTTACACTGCCATAAACGTCAAAGGCATTCAAGTGTTGGTATTGTATGACATTTTAGTGAGTAATTCCACTTTCAAGGCTTGTAGCCTGGGGCTTGATGTTATATTGCGGCAGCATTACGGTGTAAAAAAAAAAAAAAACGGTGACCAGACACGGTCAGAGCTGATGGTTGAGCTCCATGCCAGCGGTGCCTTAAAGAATCAAACAGGCCTGCACAAATTATGAGAACCTCTCACAGATTACTACAAGATGTCGTCCCAGATCAGACGGAGTTGTGCTTTGGGGAGTCGTCCTGTTGAACTGGGCATGGGGCGGTGTGTGTGTGTGTGTGTGTGTGTGTGGGGGGGGGGGGGTTGTAGGGCGTTTGTAATTTTAAAGCAAAACCAAAGCAGATGTTGGAAAATGAAAGTGGTGCTGGATTACTTTGGGCCGCCATGAAAAGAGGCGAGGAGGTTGGGGGGTATGAACAAACTGGTGTTTTTGTTTTAAGAGCACTGCAGCCGCTTGGCTGGCTGGCTGTTGTCAGTAAAGAGAGTGGAAAATGAGATGCCATCTTGTGGGAGAATGGAGCCATATTGGGCCGTCCCTGCCGACTGGAGTGTGGGGCTGAGTGTGACACCGCTGATTAGCTTAGAGATTGCCTGCTGTAATGACACGGCATGAGGCTAGCTTTGTGTGCACACACACACACACATGCACGCACACACACTGTGTGCGAGTGTTTTATTGCTTGGGCCCTGTGGCTGCTTGTCACTGCTTATGTAAAGCCTCCTGGAATATTGCACCATCTTTAGATACTGCCCTTTTCCAGGGCCCAGTCATCTACAAGGGTGAGACAGACACATAGACACACTTACTAACGCAGGCCCACACACGCGCTGGTTCCAGTCTGGTTTGTCCATTTGTAAGTGCATTAATGTGAGGAATGAGGGAGAGGGCGAGGCGGAGAGGAGATGATGTATTAGGCAGGCAGTACAATTTTCTCAGATGCAGCAGCTGTGACAGTATGGGTCGAGAGCAGCGAGCGGGGGTATTTTTATTGTGTTTGATGCGTGCTTTTCAGTGCCATACCCTGTAAACACACTGGGCCATTCATTTAGCCTAAATGTTTAACTGATGTTTTGTGTGGCATGGCCAGAATTAGTTTTATTGAGCGTTTTCTTCTTCGGCAACAGACTGTAGCCCGTCTGCAATTCGTTGTGCTAGACCCAGCGAGATGTCACAGCAGAGATACAGTAGTGGGTGCAAGCCCAGTTCGTCGTGTTGCACAAAGGTAAGCCTTTGTTTGGCTTTACCCTGACACCTCAAGGAAATGTAAATGATAATCAATACTCCATCAGCTATTGCTCGTGGCCCCCATCCACCCAGGTCCATCGGCTCAGGCTGTAAGTGATTGATCGGCCTTATAGGCTGCAATCAATAAGGAAGATGTATACACTTAATTAAGAGCCACCGGGTCGTGTGAGTGGATCATTTTTGTATCATTATAATTCTAATAATAACATTGAGTTATTGCGCTCCTGGTTGGCTGTTTGCTTTAATAGCTGCCTGATTTGCATGTGAACCAAGGCTCATTAAAGGCACTGGATGCAACTGTAGGATTAGCTCCTCCTCCCCCGGCACATACACCACCCCCTCTTTTTTTTAAAGGGCTTGTGGGCGAGCGCGAACATCACAGGGTGGGACATAAAAGCCCGGGCTGGTGCAGGATTGGCTCATAAAGCAGATTTGGACAGTGGTGTCTGATGGCGGGGCCGGTGCTGGATTTCTTTTACTGGCGCTCGGGCCATGTGAGCTGTGATGATCGAGTCTTGGCCTGATGTTTTAATGGGCACTGTGTGGGGATCTAAACGGGTGAATTATGGGCCTAAGGGGAGACTGACCTTGCTGCCTTTGTGTGCTTTAATCAGCTCTGAGTCATCAGAGAGAAGCAGTTACACGGCCTCTCCACCACTCTGCCCTTGCTTTGCCCTTGCGGTGGGGCTACATCCTCCTGACAGCAGCGGCCACTTACGAACAAGCTGGCATCGGACTGACACCTTGTCTTTTACCCAGTCCTAGCACTGCACTGATGATCTTGAAGGTATTTAAGCATTAGCAACATTAATGAGTGAGTACAGCTCTACGCTGGGTAGGCAAACATTCAAGAGTGTAACTTCAATATAGTGTCAAAAAAAGAGGAAAAAAAACAAGCCGTGCCCCTGAAATGCCCCTCTGTCTCTTCCCAGGGTTTTTTTCATTTGCCAGCTTTTGTGGAAACCACTGAACCAAATATCCGAATGCAACCTATGAGGGTAAAGGGAGCAGGAAGGGAGGGGCTTAGGGGGAGGGGTCGCTAGATAAAAAAAGTGGACATTTAAATTGAGAATTGTTTTTGTTTTCTTTTGTCTGTTAATGCACCAGAGGAGCATGGGCTCGCCTTCTGAGCCTGGTACCTCCCAAAGTTTCTTCCTACAGCTTAGGGAGGTTTTCCTCGCCTTGTTCATTAGGGTCCTCTGACCTGGAGTCTGTAAAGCTGCTTTGTGACGAAGTCAGTAGAAAGCTCTATGGAAATAAAACTGACTTGACATGCAGTGTAAGGGCTACTGAACTGGTTTAGAAAAAAACAAAGTTTATTTCAAAATAAAAGACTGAAAAGCGATAAATACTATGTATTTATTGCTTTTCAGTCTTTTATTTTGAAATAAAGTTTGTTTTTTTCTAAACCAGTTCAGTCTTTGTTGCACATTAATACAAGAATCAAAACATTAACACACAAAATGCTGAAAATTAAGTCCTCAGACTCAATTCTCAAATTCTTTCAGACCTGCAGGTTTGTGTTGTTACACCCCTACAGACCTAACCGCTTGTTTTGATTGGGCGTCTTTATCCAAATAGAGCACAGTATTGTGAATGTTTCATTGTCGTCGACTGTACAGAAATCAGGATATCAGAATGGGAAAATAGGGCTAAATGATTTAAGGAACAAATAACAATTTAAATGTTATTATTTAAAAAAAAAAATGTATCCACCCCGGCCTTGTTTTCGCCATAAAGACATTTTTTTTTTAAGTTTTGAGACTTGAGTGCTGTACGCAATGTGCCGGGGCCCCAGTTCTAAAGCTCTGCGTGATTGGATTTCATTATTATTATTATTAAACTCCCTTCAAATAAAACTTGTCATAATGGTATATTGTAGGATATAATCAAATGTTCAGCCCCTGCAATGTGAAAACTGCACTCTTTCAAATTGTGATTTTGATATATAGACTAGAAGTTCTTGTGCTTGAATGGAAAAGCAGCCCACAGCCCCAGAGTTTTTGTCATCTAGCAGTTTTATTCATTATTATAATCAATTAGGTGATATAGTAAAATTTTTTTGAGCATTTTCTAAATATTGGTACCTAAACACTGAACAACAGCATGGTTAATAACAAAAACGGTTGGACTGAATTCAGTACAGTGTGAAATGAATAAAAATGACGGTGATCGTGTTTCATGTGGCACCACTGTTTTAAGCCTCCTATCAAAAACTAAATATTAGGGATGTGCGATAGAATGATATTGATATCAGCAGAAATTTGCACTTAATCATAATTAACATCGCACAGATGTTTAGGTTTGACTGGTATGTGGTGATGCTTTTATTACTGGAGGAGCTGAATGTTTAGATGTTGCTGGAATCCTGCGCTAAATTAAAAAATTTTCCTCTGGATCAATAAAGTGTGTCTGTCTGTCTGTCTGTCTGTCTGTCTGTCTGTCTGTCTGTAATCCTGCGCTAAATTGCTTTGATTTTATTCATTATAATCATTAAGCCCAATGACTCCTTTTGTAAGCCTATAGAAATGTATGTCATGTGTAGACGTCGTCTCTAATTTGCATTGCAACTAATGTGTGTGTATGTGTTGGCGTTAACAGGCAAGTGCCTAAAAAAATAATTGGATGTTACTATCGGTTCGTCCCTGCTACGTGTTCTAATGCACATCATGTCATGGTCATGAAGAGTCGTGTTTGTATTTTTGCAGTATTACCTACACTGTACTGGATATATGATGATGTATCGTTGGCACTAGCTCTCTTCCTTTCTTTTTTTTTGCACTAGACAAAAGCTGAGTGTGCATGGATGGGTTTGCTCTCTCTATTGTACTACTATCCCACTGGCCACACTGCTGCTGGGGAAGAGAGGAGAAAAGGAGAGCGCGAGAGAGGGCGAGGAGGGGAAAAGTGTAAACAATAAGCCGCAGCAGCGCTATCCAATGGATCAATTTGTAATAAATCTGTTGCCTCAAGCTGTTGAGCGATTTTGCACCGCAAAGGTGACTGCATTTTTCTGTCTTAAGCAAGGCGCCTCGGATTAGCTTGACATTTCAGTGCATTTAATGAACCCACTGGCACGAGAATGCAGGAAAATTTAGAGGAGAGCAGTAATTCACTTATCAAAACAAGATTTTCTCACCCACTTTTATCACTGAAGCATTTCCCTGCAGCTGATTCTGCCTCTCTTTCTCCCTCCCTTCATTCTGCCTCCCCCCCCTTGTTCTCTCCGTCACCCTGCTGGATTAAAAATGGCCGTGATTGGTCTGAACAGACACTGGTGTAATCAAATAAAGAACAAGGAGTCACAAAAGATCATCGTGCTGATCGAATAATTAAAAACCAACCACAGCCTTAAATGCTCGTTAGGCTGTTGGAGGCTGCCGGAGCCCGTTTCCACGTTTCCAGACCGAATCTGCTTTTATCGGCTCCGTTGGCCGCAGGAATGGCTTGGCTGTAAATTTGACGATCTCCTCAAAATTTTAGTGCTTGACATATTAGCTATAATGCGTATCCATCTGACAGAAAAATGTAAGGATGTGGGTTATTGTGTTGAGTGCGGAGGCGGTAATTTGATCCCCACCATTTTAAGTGATCCTTCAGGGATTTCACACGGTCAAGAGAGCATGGCACAGGACCCGCCTCATGAAATAAACATCAGCAGACAGGAGGAGACGAGAGAAACGCAATAAAGTCTAAGTCAACAGAATTATTGATTTTATTCAAATGGTGGGTTTAGCCCCAGTGTACGCAGGGAGGCTAGATGTGGATGCGGTTTATTTTCTGTGCAGTTAAACATCTTTCTCAGCGTTGGGAACCTGCTCGTGCAATTCTGCCATTTAGAAAAGATGCGACTCGCTCGGGTAGTAATGGATGTTTCGCTGAAGCTCTTTGTCCACCATGTTTTTGAAATGGAAACGTATTGATTGCTGGATAAAGTGGGTAGTTTAGCGCTCGTGCTTGTTTTATCGTGGAAAAAGATAATGAAAGCAGAAATTAATTCCAGCACATATCGTTGGCTCTCATGGGACTGATGTGGAGGCAGCGGAACGGGGGTTGTTAGGGGGCTGGGGGGGGCACTCATTGAGCAAGTCAAAAGTCTTACTATACAAATCAGATAGATTTGTCTTCGGAAAACGGGGGTTTTAATGCAGGAACACTTTAATTGGCTTTTTGCTTATCATTACAATGTTTATCTCTATGTTCTCTCTTTCTGCTTTTCCCCAAGGGACGAGCCTTAAATACATTTCAGCATTTTAATATGACTTTTATTTTCTATTTTATTAGACGACGCGTTGAGTCGGTGCCAAATTCAAAGCCTTAGCCGCAGACACGGTTTTGCATCTTTGAGGCAGCTCCGTCTTACCATTGTCTTTAATTATGGGAACGCCTTCGACAAAGCCGCGTAGGGGTTTGCAGCATCACAACATGCACCCTTCAGAGAGCACCCTTCTTATCTTGTTGACATACATCCCCCCCACTTCTTATAGAGGTTATTATTGAGATCGTCTCTGGTTTTGAGTGCTACTGTATAGCCTGCTTTAATTTCCCCGTCTGAAGTGTGGCGAGTGTGTGTATGCGCGTACGCTTTTAAACACTCCTGTCAAATATTATCATAAAAGGGAGCATCACCATAAAACGGGTGCTTGTGTGCACGGATGAGCGATTGCCCGTGCTCTCGCTTACAGTTTCTTGTAATTATTGGAATTGATGTTTGCAGTGCCGCTCTAAATCTGTAGGCTCCGTGGGTAATAAAGATGGGGGAGCAATGAAGCTGCTAGGCTGCGAAATAAAAGGCAATCAACCTTCCACTTCCTGCCTCTCTCGCGCAAAATGAAGCAGCAGAAATACTAATTAAGCGAGGCAAAGAGCGGCGCCTGACTCCACTGTTTTCTCACCCAGCCTTCCTGATGAAGATGCCTCAGCCGCCTGCTGCTGTTGCCGCTGTTGGCTTCCCCCTTCAAAAAACACCACCTCATTATTTCCACAACAGTTCCTCGCCTCAGGCTTCAGTTTAGGAGCCCCCCCCATCCCCCGCAACCAGTGCCGGGTAGGGTTGGGCCGATGGACGACAGCATGTCCATAGCCAATTGGCTGGCAGTAGGGCTGTGACGTACTGTATCTACCATGATACACCGGGACAGATCCTCCCCATGAGAAGAATGTCATACCACGATATTGACAGTGTGGTTAACATGTTTAAGTAGGCATATCAGTGTGTGTGTGTGTGTGTGTGTGCACCCCATTCAGGATTTGCCTCTTTAACCCACCCAACACCCCAGAGAGAGGCCAAGACCCCATTGTCACACTTGCCTGTATTTGGGAGAAACATCTGCTGTTTAATGGCTGTTGGTAAACAGCTTTTAGGTGCATTAGCACCACCTTCTGGTGATGGTTACTTACAACAAGACATTGGTCAAAATGAGGTGAATTTAGTTGCATTATTGATTTGAATTTTAATAATTGGACTATTTTAATATTACAAATCATGACCTATATCTTCTTTTAATATTGTTTGCACTTTTACAGGAGAAAGGTGTTTTTACAACATTTTCTTTTGTTTTTCCTGGGGTCAGATTATGCATTGTGTCAGTACTGGCGTTTACATTTTCACTGACCTCTAATTATAATATCCTATTGTTAGCCCAACTAACTGGTATAGTTGAGCATGTGGTGATTGTCATGATTAAATCTGTCTTCTCTGGATCAGTGTTTGTGTTTGCACTGCTCTCTTGACTGTACACTGCAGTGGCTTGTGGCCAAAAAGACAGTGGTGAATGGCACTGTTTTATAAAGCTGTATACATTGAAAGCAGGGACTATACTTTGCCACATACACAAGCATTCAAACACACACACACGCACACACAAACACACTTTAAATCACGCCCACACACATTGCACTTCATTTTTGTTTTTCTTTCCGTAGCACTTCCACACATTACTTGTGTCTAAAGTCACAGCGCTGGTCCAGTGAGGGAGGGAGGAAGGTCTAGCGTGTGTCGGAGGCAGCAGAAAGAAGGGAGTGAAATGAACAGAGGTGACTTGGGCCTAACATGGATTATCCTAGCCAGTCGCTGCGCTTCAGTTTCCTCTTGCACCGTCTGCACAGCCTCGGTCATTGAAAGTGAAAGGTTCAGAATAATTAGCCTGTATTGATCTGTGAAAATACACATCTAAAACCATCTTCAGTTGACAGAAACTATGTAGACATCAAGTGCGAGATGCTCATCAATCACAGATGCTGAATTTTTTTAATGGATATGGTTGTTATGAGAGATGGCAAAATTAACACCACATTATTTCAAGACATTTTTTTAATACATGAGGTACTTTCTGACCTCTAGTCTAGTCAAGTTTATTTATATAGCGCTTTTTACAATTGACTATGTCACAAAGCAGCTTTACAGAAACCGGGTCCGAGCCCCCAAAGAGTAAGCCAGACCCCAAAAGAGCAAGCCAAGGTGACGGAGGCAAGTGAGTTGGAACAGGCAAAAATAAGAGTCTCTAATGTCTGCTAAAAGAGCATGTTCCAGATCTGGAGTAGTTGCATTGCAGTAAGCGTGTAGTACATTTTTGCTGCTGCAGAAGCACTGAAGATCACTACAGCTCTGTGACACCTATCCACATATACTGGTGTAGACAGTACATTGCCCAGCACAATGTTCATCAAGAAGGCTGCAGATGAGAAGGTTGCGGTGATGGAGGAAGAGAAGCTCTTTCCGATGCCCAGAGATTTGTTTCAGCCCAACCCCCTGGATCGGTGAGCCGAAGCCGGCCCCTTCCTGATTGCGATCGGCACCCGTGCTGGAGCTCTCTGTTCCCCCGGCCGCTCTAGAGAGGGAGGCAGGCGCTATTGATCCCCACCATTGATTTCCGAGATCACTGCCTGTTTCTGATGACACTGGAGTTGGCGCTCTCTTTTGTCATCTTAAGTGTTCTTTGAATCCTGCCTTGCCTGTTAAAGAAGACGGCGTCGGAGCATAATTGAGGCGGCTTTGTAACCTCTGTTTTTTTCCCCCTCTCTCCCAACGAGGAGATTAATTATTGTCTAGTCACATACAATCATTTCTCACCTTTTAAGCAAATTACAGAGGGCTGCGTGTGCGTGGATTTTTTTTCAGCAAGTGGAAGGGTGTTTTGTTCTTTCTTGCTGGTTGGGGTTTAAAGAGTGTATGCGCTGGGTGAACTCGTTCTCTCTCGCACAGCATTACCTGTAATCCTGTTTTATCTGCTGTTGTCTGCCTGTGGAAGAGTGTGGAGCCAGGAGCCCCAGTGCGAGCTCCAGTGCGCAACCCCTGCTTACCAGCTCGGCTCTTTTGTTGTGGGAAGTGCCGGCACCTCTTAGGACCGAGGGTTTAAATTTGAAACATCTGCAGCTTGAGTTTGGCTTTAAAATGACACTGTAGCCTAGAGATGAACAGTCATATCCACTTCTCTCTTGCACATAACGCACACCGCGCCAGACGTCTGCCCATTTTGCGCTGGAAAAGCCATTTGTTTTGGTTTCACTCACATCTGAACTACATTAATTTGTCAGGGTCGACGTCCCGCCTCTCCCTTTGAAGGTTGGGTACCGCATGCTTGTGGGGACGGTCAGGCTGGTCTAGAGTCTGGCCCTGTCACTCTCTGGCCTGTGCCGCCTTCCGAACTGCCTTAACAGCACCCACCCTGGGTGTAGCCCTGCTGGGAGACCACACACTCCCTGCTGTTGTCCTCCTCTTGGCAGAATGCTAATTAGTGCCGAGTGAATCTCACCCGCCCACGCCGCGCGGAGAGCTTTGTGCTTTCCATTCCGCATGGTTTGGAGGTGAAAAACGTTTCAGGATGCCTTAGTGAGCGTAACTTGTCTGAAATGAAAAGGCTGGGCGGGCTTTGTTTCTACATGTTTTGGCTGACCCCTAGTCATCCCCATTCGTAGTGAGCAAGTAACCTGTTCTCTGCACCTTTCACTTGTTTTTTTTGTTATTTTCTTTTTGTTCCCCCCCCAAAGATCCTTTTGAGGGAACTACCCAGGCGCTGACAGAGAGCCGTGTGATATTAATAGTTGCCCAGCGGTGGCGTTTAAAGGGTCTGGTCCATGCTCTCATCACTCACCTCCGTGTCAACTGTCAGCACACAAAGCCGGCTTTCTGTCAGTAATTATCATGTACGGGGCTCTGTGCAAACATGAATTAATAAAAGCGCGGGGAGGTGAGGCGCCGCCGCCTCGTTTTCGTTTTGCCTCATGCCGGGCCGCGCTCGTCTCACCGAGCCGGAGTGGCTCGTTGTAATGAAAGCCAAATAATGCTCTTGACAGCGGCAGTTTAAATTTCACTCTTCGCCGAAGCTTTGTCACATTGCAGCCATCAGCCTCTCTACAAAGAGGGGGAGAGAGAGAGAGAGTGCGAGTAAGGTGGTGATACACCATTGCTATCTCTGGCTGCCTATCTCTGGGTGCAATATGCCCTGCTAATCATTGATGTGCAGTACAAATTAGACTGAAAACAATACAATTTCTTTCTCTCTTTCTCTCTCTCTCTCTCTCTCTCTCTCTTTTTTTCTCTCTTTCTCTCTCTCTCTCTTTTTTTTCTCTCTCTCTCTTTCTCTCTCTCTCTCTCTTTTTTTTCTCTCTCTCTCTTTTTTCTCTCTCTCTCTCTCTCTCTTTTTTTCTCTCTCTCTCTCTTTTTTTTCTCTCTCTCTTTCTTTCTCTTTCTCCTTCTCTCTCTCTCTCTTTCTCTCTCTCTTTCTCTCTCTCTCTCTCTCTCTCTCTCTCTCTCTCTCTCTCTCTCTCTC
>JBBPDA010000132.1:26164511-26184371 GCA_037974385.1 Arnoldichthys spilopterus
TCTCTCTCTGTCTCTCTCTGTCTCTCTCTCTGTCTCTCTCTCTCTCTGTCTCTCTCTGTCTCTCTCTCTCTCTCTCTTTCTCTCTTTCTCTCTTTCTCTCTCTCGCTCTCTCTCTCTTTTCTTGCTCATTCTCCGTCTTTCTTTTCCTAATGCGCTTTCTCTGGCTTGTGCTCTCGCTGTTTCTCTTTTTCTCTCTGCACCTCTCTTCTCTCCCTCTGTCACTGTCTCTCTGTCTGTCCTTGTTTCTCTCTCTCTCTCTTTGTGCTCTCTCCTTCTCCCTCTCACTGTTTTGCTCTCTTTCTTTGTGTGTGTGTGTGTGTGTGTGTAATTAATATTAATGCAGTGTGAAGCATGCTAGAGTGGCCTTATCCCTGTGCCTGGGTAGAGGAGCAACAGTAAAGCCGTGGCGCGTGGATAAGGATCAATACAGGATATGACAATCCTAATGTGCTGGCTGAGCAGAGAGAGGGATAAAGATGGAGGATAGAGGAGGAGGACGGAGCCAGGAGACTTCAGCTTTTCTCCCCGTGGCTGTGATTACACACAACAGCTGCAGCCGCCATTGTGAGCGGCTGTTTATTTAGTCGTGCGGTAATGATGCTTGACCTTTCCATTCAAGTCCTCGCCCGACCTTTTAGCACGGTCACCCCCCCATTCACCCGTCCCAAAATTCAGGAGAAAAGCTTTTGTGTGTGTGTGGTCTGAATCAGGGTGGGTAATATGACAAATATATCACAATACTCGAAGACAAGGTTTGCAATCAGGTTGGGATAGAGAAACGCCAGAGTTGGCGTTGAAACAGGCAGTGAAAAATTAACATTTAAAATTAAGACTGAACAAAAGGAGGAATTGGGTAAAACAAATATAAGATGGGCTGATGTTTAGTCAGCTACGAGCTTATGTGCAGTTTATGCGGCATCTTGTTATGCTAATTGTTAGCTCTGCATAGTATAATTGGTCTAAATCTGTCTTTTTATGACCAAGATGTGGTCTGGAAAACTCCGAATGGAGTCCTGTAATGTAATTTTACACATTACAATATTGCCCACCCATGGGTCTGTAGCTGCAGTGTGTCTGCATGTTTTTGGGGTTTTTTTGCTGACTGTTGTGGTCTTTCAGACAGCGCGGTGGTCTTGATGGATAAATAGGCAGTGGGCGTGTCTCTTGTGCTTGTGAATGGTACTAATCTGAGCACTGAATACGAGCTGCTCTCAGATCAGTGTGCATTACCGTTTCTCCTACGGAGCACTTCATTACGCAAGATTGTCCCAACCTCGCTGTGTTACGATTAGCCAGTTTCCTTAAACCAGAGTCAGCCACAAGCTACAAACGTAATCTCTTCATTTTCTCCCGGAGGGTGGAGGGAAAGGGAGAGCGAGCGAGCGAGAGAGAGAGAGAGAGAGAGAGAGAGAGATGAAAAAAATAGTGTCTGAAAGAGAGGCTGTAAATCATCTAGCATTAGGAAGCTGTGTAGTCTTTTTGGCTGGTGCTTTGCACTGTGAGCTGTTTGGATTTCCTTTCTGCTTAAAAAAAAGAGAGAGAGCGAGAGAGAAGAAAAAGGGGGGAAAAAAGGAAAGTGGGGGAGAAAAAGCGGCGATATTTTGTTCCATTAGGTTGGATTGAGTGTTGTTCTTTTGTGTCCCTGTGTTTGCACTGAGCGCCTTTCATCCCAGGGAAGGTTTGTTTTTTCATCTCGGGCAGGCTGGGTAGCGAGCGCTGCAGCGCGGGGCTCCCTGGAGAAGCCCATTATACAGGAGAGATATCAAACCATGAATCATTTATGCCAGCCGAGCGCGCGCGCGCCACCTGCATTTTTAATGAAGGATTATTGCATTTCATAAACAGAGTTTTAAAAAATTGAAATCATATCGATCCCTTCAGTCAAGAGGGAAGTGCAAAGCCCTGATTGGATCTTATCTGTTTCATCATAGCCATCCAGCCTTCTGCGTGTCAGGTTTTCTTTTTTTTTCTTCCCTTTTTTCTTTTTTTTTCTTCTCCCAAGTCAATTAATTTTTTTTCTTCACTGCTTTCATACGGTGCTCAGTAGCCATTTTGACTTGCTCTGTTAAGAGCCACCCACATACAGCGAGAGGCCATTTTAACAATTAAAGAGCCTGTATCATGAATCACTGAATCTTCCTTCAGAATTCTTAGGAGGCGTAAGGGGTTCTTTGTACGAAGACACCATAAGAAGCTCCTAGATGGTTTTCAGGGGCCTCTGATTGCTATAGTCAGACTAAACAAAAACACAAGACTACAAAAGGGCACAAGACAACTCTGAGTGTAGAAAAGGATTCCAGCTCTAGAAATTGAGTTTCTTTTTCTTTTGTGTTTTATTGCTACGGGTGTCAACCAGAGGAGGATGGGTTCCCCTTTTGGGTCTTGGTTCTCAATCTGGGTCTTGGTTCCATTAACTTGGGTTGTTTTCTGATTAATCACATTCTGGGTCTTGGTTCCTCAATACAGCAAGAGGCCATTTTAACAATTAAAGAGCCTGTATCTGAAATCACTGACTTTTCCTTCAGAATTTTGGGAGGCAGCAAGGGTTCTGTGTACTAAGGCTGCATAAGATGCTGCTAGATGGTTTCCCGGGGCCTTTGATTTGCTATGGTCAGACAAAACAAAAACACAAGATGACAAAAGTGCAGACAGTACAAGACAACACTGTGTTAAACTGTGCTGCCTCTCGAAATTGAGACTAGTTTCTTTGTGTGTGTGTGTGTTTTATTGCTACTGGTGTCAACCAGAGGAGCATGTCTTCCCCTTCTGGGTCTTGGTTTCATTAGGTTGGATTGACTCCTGATTGATCCCCTTCTGGGCCTCGATTCCTCCCAAGGTTCCTTCTTCCTGCTCAGGGAGTTTTTCCACCCACATACAGCGAGAGGCCATTTCAGCAATTAAAGAGCCTGTACCATGAATTACCAGATTGTTGTTCAGAATGCTTAGCTTGATGATGTATGTAAACACTTTTTAAACCTATAATTCACTACCCAGCTCATACAGCCCGTGTGGGCAAACGTGCCTGCAGCAACTGCCTGTTTGAAGTTCGCCATTTTTTTATTGTGATGAACTGACAATATAGAGGGAAGCCTTTCACAACAGAGGTCATTTACATCTGCATCTCGCTTTTACACAGTACCCAAAATGGCCTGTTTGTAAGGGATGCAGAGAAGTTGGAGAATGGCTAAAAGTGTCATGAGTGGACTCAGCCAAAGCTCCACTCTTTGTGTAAAATGGCGGTGGTGGCGCAGGTCTTGCTGAAGGTGTTTTTGTCTGTGAAGGTGTTTGGACAGACCCTGAGGTTAATGCACCGGAAAAGAGTGATTTAGGTCAATGGTGGTGCCTGCATCTGTCACTGGGACCGAGCAGAGGGTGTGTGTGTGTGTGGGGGGGGTGTCCATGCAAAACCTCTGCGCATTTACAACCACCGCCTGTAAAGTCATCACGACCTGCGCTGGCTACAAATGATCAGTTCCTCCTCTTTATTAAGGATCAGGCCACTAAAGCCTGGGCAAATACTGAACATCCGCTGCTCACTCTCGCCGTCTCCCTCGCTCCCACATTCTCTCAAACACATTCACACTCCAGTCTCAGTGTAAATATCACCCTCGCTGATGAAGGGGAAAGTGCTTGCATCTCCACCAGGGGATTAGAGGAGCCATTTTGTTTATCTGCTGTCCGTCTCTCTCAGCGACTAGTGCTGTTTAACTTTCAATGAGGTGGATTTTCTATTCAAGTAGAACCGTATTAAACGATGGCCTGCATCCCATTGGAGCTGTAGAAATTCATCCTGACCTCCCTGGGGCCAAAATCCCGCTAAGGGGCTCTCCTTCCTGAGCCGTGAGCCGTATAAACCATTTGCCATTGCCTCACAGTCAATGTCAGTCCATTGCCTTCCACGTTGCATTAGTCCAGGGGCTGTAACTAAACCTTCACTCTGGGTTTGACATAAGCAGTGGCCCGGTGTCAGTAGAAAGTATGCTGGGCATCTTGATTGGCCCATTTGATCCAGTGATAGTGTTTCTGCCAATCACAGCCAGAAGTCAGTACACCCGTGATTGGCTCCTAAAGCCAACTTCTGATTCGCGGTCAAGAGGAGGCATCTCGAAACCTTAGTAAAAGCAGCATGCGATGTGTTAATTTGGAAATTGATTGGATGGTGATGGTTGACGAGTTGTCTTGATATGAAAATATAGGAGATTTGCTTTTGCTCGTGTTCCGGGCTAGTAAAAATATACAAGGTGCCAATAAAACTATGATGAAGTGGGCTAGTTGGGGGTGGGGGGTGGGGGTGTTGCTAATCAGGATAGTTCCACTTCATCTCCTCATTGACATTCGTAAACACTGACACCTGCTTTAAACCACAGGGCCCTTGCATAATTTGTGGGGCCCTATGCAACTTGTGTAGTGTGTTGTTATGACCGCCTGGCTGTGGATTCATACTGGTGTAAGTTACAGAATTGCCTTTAATTGAATGTTAATACAATGTGATATTTGTAAGGAAAAGCTTTCAGTGGCACGTGCATGGGAGACATTAGACATCATCTGTTAAGAGCCACCCACATACAGCGAGAGGCCATTTTAGCAATTAAAGAGTCACTCATTTCCTTCAGAAAGTTGGGAGGCATCAGGGCTTCTGTGTACTAAGGCAGCAGCAGATGTTCCTAGATGTTTTCCATGGCTCTTTGGTTCCTATAGACCGACAGAACAAAGACTACCCAAGTGCAGACAGGACAGGACAACACGGTGTGCTGCTTCTAGAAACCGAGACTCGTTTCTTTTCTTTTTCTTTTGTGTTGTTGCTGCTACTGGTGTCGACCAGAGGAGGATGGGTTCCCCTTCTGGGATTTGGTTCCTCCCAAAGTTTCTTCCTGCAGCGTAGGGAGATTTTCCTTGCCTTTCTGTCACCTTTGCCTTGCGCATTGAGGGCTGGGACCCGGATGCTGCAAAGCATTTTTTGTGGAAACGTCAGTTGTGAAAAGCTCTATATAAATGAGAGAACAAACACTAAAAAAAGCAAAAGAGGAAAAAAAACATGGAAGCAAACAGTACAGTATTCCAGGACAGAACAACATGCAGTGCAGCCAACTCGCAGCAGTGTGACTGAGTGCAGTGTTTGGTAGATTCTGTGTTATAGCAGCAGGGTCATTAAATGTGCAAAATGCAAAGAGGGAGGAAAACAATCATTTGTTATTGTATATTATTTACATAACATTTATGTTTATTCACTGATTTCCCACACACAGATTAGGCACATTTATAGTACTTTATCATTTTTGGGGGGGGCTTTTTGTTCATTTAACTGTTTTTTCCTGTGGACGACCATCGAGAAGAGTTACTAACAGAAACACCCGTTGCAAACTGGAAGTCCATATTCAACGACAACACTTGATTCAGTGTAGGAACATCTGTAAGATGTAGGTGTTATGCACTGGTGGGCTTGGGAAAGTTAAAATGGTCTAATGGCTGTTCTATACTCCCCAAATTAATTTCTCATCAGTGAACAGCCACCTGTATAATGTGGTGCTGTTCCGCTGTTGCGATGTGAAACCAGCCGAACTAAATGAAAAAGACGCAGCGTCGCCCAACAAAACCGGTGATTTGATCTGATCAGATAAATAACCGGGTGTGAAAACAGCGTAACTATGGCGTAATGATCAGGACCAGCTCACTCCTTCATTCGTTCCAGCGTCTGCTGAATGACGTAAATGTTCTGGTTCGTGTGTGTTGCCTCCCCCATCCTGCGGGGTCACGACCCATTCCAATTAAAGGTGTAGTTCATGAGCTTGTGGTTGGTTTTCAGGTTATTCGCTAGTCGTATTAGCCCTAGGCTGCTGTGTTACAGTGGTTGTGATGCCCTGGCCCCTGCATGTGCTCAGGCTTTTGGAGAGTTGTCCCACAGCCTGGCCTTATTCTGACCGTGCCAACAGTGATTAATGGGGGCACGGACTGCGCTGTATAAAACTGGATTTACATAGAAGCTTATGGCACACAAGTGGATTAGCTGGCTTCAGAGGTGAACGCACGTAATTGACTGTTGTTTGTTTCCCACAAACACATTCGGTGGAAAAAAAGAAAGGAAAAAGGAGAAAAATCCAATCCAGGTGCAGTGACCTCCCCTGCTTCCCTGCTGCACTTCTGCCTGCTTGATCATGTGGATCTGAATGTGGAACGAGCCTGTCCTCTGGGGGCCCCCTCGTGACTAACCTCCTCTTGTGCACCACTGAGAGAGGACTGTGTGTGTGTGTGTGTGTGTGTGTGTGTGTGTTGTGTGGAGAGGGGTGGGGGGGGTACGATGGCTGTATGTGCTGCTATGACTGGACTCTTCTGTTAGGGACAGCTGTGTGGGGTCAGAACAAAAAAGTGCCTTCTTCCCTAAGCACTACCCTTCTCCTCCTCCTCCTCCTCCTCCTTCGTTGTCCTACTGGCTCCGATCCCTGGTGTCAGCTATAGGATGGGAGGTAGTTAAACTTACAGCTATGGAGTCACTTTTGTCTTTTGACGCTATTGGTGTATATAGAACAGAAAAAAAAACGTTCAAACGACCTTCGGATCTCCAATACGATGCTCAGATCGGATCTGTGTTGTAAGCCATGAAAAATCGATTTGACTGTGAACAGTGTTTTGTACTGAGAAGCTGCTTCTGCTTATGGTGACGCTGCTGCATTTGATCTTTAATAATAAAAGTGTTCAGATTATTATGTGTCTGCATGTGTGAGTTGATGGGAATGTAGCAGACTGTGTAATTTCATCATATTTCGTACCGACTGCAGACCCCAGAATCCAGCCGAATCGCATCGCTGCAAATTTTGAGCTATTGGAAATGTATCAGATCGTTGGCTCAAATAATCCGATCTAATTTTAAATTTACGGTCTTCCATGAAAATTACTGTCGGTGTTCAAAGCTTGGCATTGCAGGTGCAGCCCCTTAAGTAAAGTGTAAGGGGAGAGGGAGGGGTTCATGCGATGTACGTACGCATAGAAAAAGTTTTACAATCGAGACAAACCAAATATTAACCTCAGAACCAAAAATCGTATCAGACAAATTCCGATTTTTTGCTTTAACCAATGCTCTGTTAAGGGGCTTGTTTTCCGTAGTCGCATGCTTACGAACTCCAGTACACAGTAGAGGCTTATGCGCCATAATTTGATTGCAGAATTATGCAATTATGTTTTTTATTCTAGGTCCAGTTTCAACTATCATGACTTAAGAAGCGGCATCGAGCATAGATCGGTCGAGTCTGGCGCACGTTGGTCAGTGCCACTGCCGGTTCTGCTGCACTTTTGCTGTTTACAGCATTGTTGGAGCCGGGCTCCTCAGAAAGCCTCAGAGGTGCTGCGATTGATGTATTTATTTCTCTGTAAATCTTAATGGCGGGCATTAAGAGGGGAAGCTAATCAATTGCTCCTGACGTGTCCAGGCATCTGCAGGCGGTGTGTGTGTGTGTGTGTGTCGACGCCGCGTGTCCTGGGTTGGGTCGTTCTCGCCCTGCCGAGCTCTTTCCATGAGTAATTGGCTCTGACGGCTCCTGGTAGGTGCAATGATACCGATTCCTAAGCTTGCGTGAGCAGCATAAGACCAGCTTAATGCCTGCAGGAGTTGGCTTCCATTAATATGTCCATTTTCTTTCTTTCTCTCTCTCTCTCTCTCTCTCGCGCGCTCTCTCTCTCTCGTTCTCTTTCTTTCATGCTCTCTGTGTGTGTGTGTGTGTGTGTGTGTGTGTGTGTGTGTGTGTGTGTGTGTGTGTGTGCTCTCTCTCTTTCTCTCTCTCTCTCTCTCTGTCTTTCTTTTTCTCTCTCTCTCTTTGGCTCTCTCTTTTTGTCTGTGTGTGTGTGTGTTTCTCTCTCTCTCTTTCTCTCTCTCTCTCTCTCTCTCTCTCTCTCTCTCTCTCTCTCTCTCTGTGTCTTTCTCTCTCTAGCTCTTGCTCACTCGCTCGCCCCCTCACCTATTGCTTTGCCCTGCAGTGTATTAAAGTGAAAGACTTGCTTGCACTGTTTGTTTGATTCTTACTGCAGCCAGTGCTGTCATAGCTGATAAAAAGTCTGTCCTCCAGTTTGCTACTCAGCATCTGTGTTTCCCAGAGTAGGGCAGGAGAGAGAGAGAGAGTGAGCGAGAGCAAGCAATATCACAGCCTCATATGGACGTTTTATCAGTAAAAACAGATGTACATTCTCATTGACATGTAGCCCTCATGGCGCGAGTAAGTGATGAAACTCTGAACACATTTTCTCTACCTGTACTTACTGTATTCGACTGCTGTAGTTTCTGAACCATAATGTACATTTAGCCTGGTACTTGGGGGGGGACTGGGGTTAAGAAATTGCACATTATGACGGAGTACCTCAGTAGGAGCAATCAACATGGAGAGTTTATCCTAAAGCAGTAGTAACCCCTTGTGTGGGGTGGTGTTATCCACTGCGCTGTCTGCTTGCAGGCATTGGTTGAGGTTTTTAGTTTTGCTGATGAGGTGCATCACACTCGTATTTGGGAGAACAGTAGTGGTAGTGTGAGTAAGGTGGGCTTCGGGAAACTGAAACGACCCACACTCAACGTAAAATGTGGATTAATGGCTGCAGTGTTCGTAATTATGCCTGCGATGGGTTGCCCTCCTTGAGCCCATAGTCAGCTGGGATCAGCCCCAGCGTCCCTGTGACCCGAGGTAGATAAGTGGTTTGGTGAATGAATGGATGAATGAGTGATTGAATGAATAAATGCTCATGATTAATTAATAGCGTTTTTACAATAAGTAATGTTGTTGAGCATTGTCAGGAAGCTTTGGGCCTAAGAAGCTGCTTTTCCTGCTTGAATGTCCAGTGTGGTTGTATGCAGTGAGAGCAGAGCTGCAGATTTGTTTGAGCAAGTAGAACCTGGATGGGTTAAGCACCAGTTTCTCGCCCAATGTGCCAAATGTTGGAGAACGTTAGTGGAGAAGGTTGAAATCTTTGAGACGTTGCGAGAAACTAAGGAGTTTTCTGAAAATAGTCTCACAGATGACCCTGTAATTTGAGAAGAGTTGTATGAACACTCTGATATTGCACGTGCCTTGGGCCGACCCCCTGGCTAGAGGGGGAAAAAAAAATTCACCTACCATTCCACTTTCCAACACAGCAGTTGGTAGCTCTGTCATTTTGCACCTGCATGTTTTTTGCGGGATTGTTGGAGGGGAGTACATTTCCACCCACTCCGCAGTGGACTGCCATGCCAGCCTTGGGGGAGGAATGTGTTCACAGCAGTGCCTCGGAAAAGGCATTAGTGTACCTTTGCTTAATTGAGGGGAAACTCCCCTGACACCTGCTTAAGCAGAGCCTCGCGCCAGTTGGAGCCAAGGAGAGAGAGAGAGAGGGAGAGAGATGGAGAGAAAGCACTGAACCCTAACAGAGAGATAGAGAGAGATAGAGAGAGATAGAGAGAGATAGAGAGAGATAGAGAGAGATAGAGAGAGATAGAGAGAGATCGAGAGAGAGCGAGAGAGATGCTAAAGGCCATGCAGGGGCTGGCAGGGAAATTATTAAATAAAAATACACAGGACATTACACTGAGTCCACCCCCAAAGACCCCTCACCTCAGCCTCCCCTCTTTCTATCATCCTCTAGGTGCCCAGGTCCACCCCCCCACCCCCCACCCCCCCGACCCTGAAACAGCTCGGAAATAGAGGTGTTAAATATTTCAGCGATCAGGAAGCGAGGAGGAGGCTGCTTTGTGAGAGGAAAGCGCAAGGAGTATGAGAGTGGGCTGAAGGTTTTGACACCCATTGTCCAGGGAGATGAGTACAGGCAGTGCCAGGGCAGCGTCTCATTGGTCCATCCGAGTGGCTCTATGGTTGCTCTTGTGCAACGGGGGTGAAGATTAGAGTTGAGTGTGCGGGAGGTGGAATTGGATGTCAACAATGATTGACATGAAATCTGATGGGAGGACTTTGGGGAGAAAGATCTACGGCTGTAGACTCCATAGTTAAATTTTTGGAAGAAAAAAAAAATAAATAAAAAAATAATTTATTTATTTCACCTTTATTTAACCTGGAGGTCTTTTGAGATTAAAATCTCATTTTCGAGGCCAAGAAAGCCCACCATTACAGCTGCATAACCATGACGGCTGATACATCCTTCAGAGTATAATTGAGGAATAGCAGTTACACTCTTCAGTTATGAGGGCTTTTATCAAATCTTTGAGATACAGTTATTTATTTTACGTGTAATGTTTTAATCCAAATGGGCTAAAATTGCCAAAGATGGTTAAAGTGGGTGTGAAACCCAAACCTACACCACACTTACTTGTGTTTAGCAGGCTGAAGGTCCTCTGCAAAGGCTTTGGTCACATGACTGTATTATTCATGATTTTTTAATGTATATATATATATATATATATATATATATAACCTTCTTCAAAATCACAGTACAGTGTGCTCTGTAGGTCAATATGCCTATATGTGTGTTTGAAAAAAAAATCTATATTTTAAAAATATAATTTTAAGCAAAAAAAAATATCATGTCTTGTGTTTGGTCTTTGCCATGGTGTCTAGTGTTTTTCCTTTGAAATGTCTATTGCTATTGATGTTAAAAACCAGAATTTATTAATAAGTCTAGGTCTGATTATGAAGTTTTGTGCAATCTTTTAGTAGAGAATCATGGTGCGTCTAAAAATCAATTATACTTCCCACCTCCACCGTCTACCGTTGTGCTTTTAGAGCAAACACATCAATCCTCATAGATATTATTACCCTTAGCCTCTGTGGCCCCCGCTCTGTCTTGGCTGCTGCCTCAATATTGATCCAGTATGTGTCGAATAAGAAAATATTGTATTTGCTATAATGAAGTGTTGCTCAGGTTTCCTTCTAAACAGTGGCTAAATGAGTGGCGATGGGAGGTGCCGTGACGGATGCTGTATTACACGCTGCCTTGCGCGCCTTCCTCCGCTGTTTCTAATTAAGTGCGGCCTGCGGGTGCCGTGAGGAGGAGACGGAGGCTGTGCTATCCCAGCATCCCTCAGGAGCGTGTTAGATTAGGTGTCACTCGCAGGTGTGGCGAGATGCTGATGAGTAAGCACAGGGGGATCATGGGATTGATGGGCTCATATGGTTAACCCCCCAGAAAGGGTAAACACGTGCCATTTTTTATTCACTCCCTATGAGTCGTGTGGTTCATATAAAGGGGTTTGATGGTGTCTGGGGCTTGTCAAAGGCAGAGCTAGGAGAATGAACGCTCCGCTCCGATTCGCTCCTCGTAACAGGACTGTGTTGGGAATGGTTTACTCAGTAACTGATTCCCTTTTCTCTAGGGATGTGCGATTACATCACATTTTTTATTGTGATAAACACACTTTTAAATGGGCAGCAATGACCGAATGCATCAAATTATCACCAAAGTGATGTGATTGTGCGGAGACAGGGTCACGCTTTGGCCAAACGGCTAACTACTACACGTGTGCAGCTTAAAAACTACACTATTTCAACCTGCTAATAGGGCTGTGCGGTTTATTCAGATTTCACTTTCCAGTTACCATTTTAGATTCCGGCGACAGGATGATCGAGAGAACTCGATTATTGAGCTACATTCTGTTTCGCAGTGTTTGTGATTGCTCTGCCATTTTCAGTAGAATTATATTTACAGATAGTTTTTATTAAATAAATGTGATCTTTCCAAAGTCAAGGAGTGATCATGTAAAAAAACTGGGATCTCACTATTGACCAAAATATAATCGTGATTATGATCTTTGCAGTAATCGAGCAGCTCTACCGGCTATGGAAATGCCTCTGACATGATGACTGTGCAAAAAGTGTGAGTCAGTAATGGCAACATATTTCAAACCTGCATCTTGAGAAATGTAATCTTTGTGTAGCTTTTATAGAAAAGCTGTTCAGGGAAAACATGTTTTACAACCATACGCCTCATTTTACGCTCCCTTTGCAAAAATAATTGTTTGAAACAATGTAACCGTCACTGGCCGCATACTTCCATTCATAGTTTTGTTGGCAATGGTGTTGAGCAGTATGTCCACTAGGGGGCGGAGATAACATCAAGCACCTTTCGGACATTATCAAGCATGGTGATGGTGGAGGAGGTTATAATAATGTAGAACACGGTGACGGGGGCTCTCTGGGTGATGTAACATCTTATATGTTTACATTTTTTTCTCACTATTTAACTCACACAACCAACATTCTGCCATTTTTTTCTGAATTTCTTGTGTCCCACTTGAGCTTTTGGCTACTTGCTCCTTTTCATCTGTAGCCGCAGAGTATGGACAAAGGGCTCCGTCCGTATACAGATACGTATTAAATATGGGAGGAAAAATTAGCCTTTATAGTGCAAATATGCTTTTCTGGTACACGTTGCTTGGGAAATTTTGTGTGTTTTGCTAGGTTGCATTTCTGTTTACATGAGAAAGAAAAATCTACTTGCGACACATCTAGTCTGAGGCACAATACTTTAATTATTTTTTGCTTTTTAATTAAAAATTTTTGCTTCATCGTCATCATAACTGCTTTATGTTGTTTCGCCCGGATGTTCGCTAAAAAGCATTTGGCAAATAATGATCTCATTGGACAGTGGCCACAAATCAACTCCTACAATTCAGACAGCACTGTGATATATGGCACACACTGTGTGATGCACTTTTTTCAGTAGATGGTGATCCAGAATTCAGCAGGGGGGCAGCTATTTTCTAGTGTTGCTCTCACCAAAAAAAAAATCTTTTGATCGACTGCTGTTCATGCATTATGTAGTAAATAATAAATAAATGACTGACTTTCTGCTGCTATAGAGAAGCTACTTCCTTGTGCTCTATGGCTCGTTCAAGTGTTAAATTCGTTGGAAAACATTGCAACGTAATCCTCGTCATTCATCAGTGTTCTGATATTCAACGTCAGTGTGAACGTGCCTGCAAAATTGGTGGAGTGTGTGAAATCGTGCGAGTGGGTCATTTCTGAAAGCATCCTTGTCCTTCTGTTCATAAATAATCTGACAGAGAGAAGAAAACCAGAGGCCCAGGGTCAGTTAAAGGAGTGCCTCTCTCCCCCTTCGAGCTGCTTCATTCATAATCTCTCTCGCCCTTTTTTCCCCTGCCTTTTCCTTTTAAATAAATACGTCCTCCTCTCTGCCTGGATTACAATGAACAGACCTCTGCTGCTCAAATCATGTCAGTGGCTGTGTTAATAAAGAATTCCACTGAGGTGACAGGCTCTGTGTTTTAGATATTTAATTGAAGTTTCAGGTTCCTTTAATTAGCCAGCCTCCGCATGCTCTCCATCTGCCACTGTGTTTCTCTTTAGACCAGTGCTGGAGGGAGGGGGGGGTCTGAGCCATAGAAGAAAAGGGAGGATGAACAAGGGCCAGCGAGAGAGAGGGGGAAAGGGAGAGGGAGGGATGGAAAGGATGAATGGGAGGAAGTACTTGTGTTGGTGTTTTTGAGGGGCTTTTCCTGAGGCTCGGACCAAGAGGTCATGGAACCGTGCTGGGAGACCAAAGCTCTTAAAATAGCCCCCGGCTCCACCCCTTTACTTCGTCATAGGCATGGCTGGTGTCAGGGGCTGCTGGGAAGCCTCACCTAACCTTGCTCTTCTGTGTTGGCCACAGGGTGGAGAGGCTTCATTAAGGTCCCACTGCCTGGTCGTGTGTAGTCATTGCTCTTCATTAGCGCTGCAGTGATTAAACAGTCACTTATGATGCGAAGGATGGAAAAAAACAAAGCTGACAATACTTGGATGCAAGCGCATTGAGTAATGCTGTGTGTGGTTTGTGATGCATGCTGATACTACACATGCAGATAACACAATAGGAAGCTTTGGGGTGATGCAGCTTGTGTTCTGTTTAGACACAGAAAAGGAAGAGAGAAATTATTCTGTCGTATAATGTACTTGGTTACAATGAAAGCATGGAGCCAGGTTTACTTGAGTAAAAGGAAAAAAATATGAACATTTTCAGTATTAAAGATTTAAAAAATACAGTTTTTCTGTATTTGTATGTATTGTAGTGTTTGTGGTGTATGGTGACTTATCTGGGGTACTGGACCTCACACAAGAACACATTTGCGTAGTCATAGCGATTTCCTTTTATAATGATGAATCTGGTTGTATATTTTTATAAAATAATACATTCAGATGCCTGTGAACATGTGGGCTTTCTGACCGCATCTTAGCACAGAGAGGATTCTTCCATGCTAGAGGAGTGACCCACTGCACATGCCCTCTAGTAGGGCTGAATGATCTTAGGAAAATATGTAATTACGATTTTAAAAACATTTAAATTTTAAATTTACTTTTTGAATTTAAATGAGATTTTCTTCCATTTTTTTTCCTTTCATCCAGGCCCTTTTTCCCACCAAAAAACATAAGTTCTGTGGACATGAGGCTTGAGTACTTAAGGTAATGTGCCAGACTGACTTCACAAGCTGCGCATGATTAAATCTCATTATTATTAAGCTTCTTCAATTAAAACTTGTCAGTAATGTATTACTAGGCCCTGACTGGTAAAAGTGAGAGAAAAGTTGCTCTTTGAAATTTGTAAGAAGTATTAGTACTTGTCCAAACTCAAAATGAAAATATAAAACAGTTTTTTCTGTCTTGAGTCTATGTTTAAACCTTCCACAAAAATACTGAAGTGCAATACAGTTACTGTAACATATCCAACCCTTATTTCCTGGCATCCTAAAACAGCTGATGCAGTGAGTTTTCATTTACAATCGCTTATCAATTATTTTATGATGCCCCTATGACCCACACAGTCATTCTGACAAACCGCAGTACATTTCAGGAAGAGGTAGGGGGCGATATGGCTTCTGTTTCTGGTGGCAGCGTGAAAATATAATACAGTCAGAACCAGTTGATGAAGACCGCGATGTGAGAGGACAACGTGACCAGGAACCCAGTGCAGTTTAATGATCTGATGATGTGAACGACTGAATAATTAATAGAGTAACTGATTATAAAATATAGTCACTACCGTCAGCCCTGCTCTTCATCAGGCTGATCTCCTCCTCCTCGCTTCAGGTCCTTGATTGCAGTGTCACCAGTAGCCACCGCCTGCCAGCCTGCTGCCTGGTATTTATAGCAGGGCTGATTCTGAGCAGGAGTTAATGACCTGCGCTAGCATCGTCAGGCTGCAAGGCCAGAACTCGATATGCTTTGTTTGCTCTTTGCACCGTTGTCTGTTTGGATCTCGCTATGCTCTCTGGCTCCCAGAGAGAGCGAGAGAGCGAGAGCCAGAGAGACCGAGCGAGCTTTGGCTAAGAGTAAATGAGGTTGTGATGTTAAGTAACTGTGCTGTAGCCTAAATGTTATTTCCCAAGGCTCTTTGGACGTTAACCCAGCGTGAAGCGCAGGGAAGACCCCAGAGCCCACGCGCGCGCTCCCGTGCTCGTGCACGCGCTCGCTTAAAAGAGAAATGCACGCCCAAGTGCTCAGCAAAGCAATCGACGAGGAAGCTACTCAGCATTAATGCGAGCTCCGGCCGGCAGATTCTGCTCATTTTAGTATCTTTTTAAAAAGCAATCAGTCACCTATTTGTTCGCACCGCTTTCCAGGCTGCTTATCATGCTGTCTTTGACTCTGAATTTACACTAGCTGAAGGAGCCTCTTCCCCGCACTCCTCATTAGGCATCTCTGGTGTTTACAAGCGCTGATGATTATTTATGGAAGGCTGCTTGTTACGTGTTTAGAGTAGCACTTGGCAAGTTTTGCTTGCACTTTGCGAATTGGTCCCAAAGCTCCAGATTCGGGGAAATCTGCTATAGTGGTCCCCAATTATTAACAGTTACTGTCTGCATTGCTCTTTTAGTTGGAACAAAGGCTTGAGCCCACACCAGTCCTGTGTGCACTGAATGGCTGAACAGAGCTCCACTCTGTAACACTCAGCAGTAATGAATAGCCCAGCACTGCGTTTGTACAAAATGCAAAAAAAACAGCACTTCACTGCACTGCTGCTGTTGGATATAATTTGCACCATGTATTTAGTGGCGTCAGTCTTGATTACTAGCTTTTTATTTGCTGTGCGTTGTCTGTTTAGCTGAGATTTGATGCAATAATGTCTGCCTTTTTTTTTCTTCCAGAGCTGGGTAAATAACGGGAAGGGCTTGAGTTGTTTGTGCTGCTTCTCTGGCTGCCATATCTCTCTGCAAGATGATTCTTTTAGTCTTTCTCTCTGTCTCTCTGTCTCTCTCTCTCTCTCTCTCTCTCTCTCTCTCTCTCTCTCAGTGATAGTGATAGGAAATGGGGCTGACCTTGGATCAGCCTGGGCCAGAGCAGTGCTGATGTATGGGCTCCATGTGCAGGCCGGCAGTAAAGGAAAGCCATGTTTTTATTTCCCTGCACAGGGCACTGTGTCAAGATGTATAAGCGGGTTCATTTCTCCCCCTCCCTTCTCTCTTTCTCTCTCTCTCTCACCCTCTCTCTCTGTCTCTCTCTCACCCCCTCCCCATTCCCACTCTTTTTCCTGCTGCCTGAAAGGAATGCTAAATGTCAGGTGCTGGGCTGGTGTACCAGGCGCTCCCGTGTTAGCCTGAGTAGAATAAGTATCAACAGAGGGATGATTTGAATGTATTTTGCAGTGCGCGGCCCTCAGACGTGGAGCGATGCGAGTGCCTGGAGAGCCGAGGGTGTGCGCCCAAGCGACTGCAACACATCTCTGTCCTTTGTGTGCGACCTATTTGTTATTGTCAAACGGAAAATTGACCACCATCTGCTACAGTCTGCCATATTAGATTAAACAAAACAAAAGCTGTGGAAGAAACGTCCACGGCACTCCGTTTATGTGGCTTTGAGCAGAGCGTGCGAGGTGGGCAGGGGGAGGGTGGGTTCGCAGGGTTGGATTGAACGTGATGAGGTGCTTTAGTGGTGGGCCGCCTGCAGAGAGCTCTCTGCGTGTATGGAAATGCGTTTTCAGCGACGTGTGCAGCTGGTGATGGTGTGAAACCCTGCACAGTGTGACACTCTGACAGTTTCAGCTCCCATCCATCAGTGCTATACTGCCTGATGCACGAAGAACTGTGTGTGTGTGTCGTGTGACTGAGAGCCAAGCAGGGGGTTCTGTCTAACCGTGAACGCCTGTGTGTGTGTGTGTCTGTGGCCTCTCAGTCAGCCTCGCTAGGAACGTGCTCACTGTGTTGTAGTACTCTACAGCCCAGGCCATTCTTCACCACAGCAAGTCCTGCTTAAAAGAGAGCAAGCGTAGAGCTGCTGATCTCTGCTGAACGCTGGCTCTGAGGAACGTACACACACACACACACACACACACACACACGAAAGATGAAATGTAGGGGTTGATCACATGCAAGAGTGCAGACTTAGTCTAAAACCAAACCTTTTTACCTTTATCTTCACGTCTCTGTTCCTATTAAGCCAAACTGCCAAATTCTGGGTTTCCCTTGACTTCCACTGTGTAATGGCTTTTGCTTTTGTCTAAAATATGGGCTTTGATTGTCACTGTGCACCAATGGGCAAGGAAAAGCAATAACCAACCCCCACCTCTCACTGAGAGACTACTCTGCTACCTCAGAGACCATCCTAGTCTTGCTGGGCCAGATGTAACGAACATCTGGGGACAACTAGTCTTACTAGGGTGCAAACGAAGCGAGTGAACTTTTTAAACCATCCAGTGCCTCTCGAAGGCAGAGCTGAGAGTGGGGGGGGCGTTGATGAATTTGTCAGCACTGAAGTCTGACAGACTAAAAGCCTTTGACTAGCCCAAAGATAGATCAAGCTCGGGTGTTCCATCAAGAAACCCTCCTATTTAGCATGTAGATGTGTCACAAGGGTGGAGAAGACATTACATACAGGAAAAACGAAACATCAGCAGCATGTTCGGAGTCCTACAGCTCACTCTGGGTGCGGTGATGAACATCAAGTCGTCGTTTTTCTTCATTCAGCTTTTGTTCAAAATGCTGCTTGAATACTGAATCAGAAACCCAGGTTCAGCAACTGAATTGAGTCGTGACCTCGCAGTGCGTCAATCACACATCGATTACATGAACACCTGGGTTCACTGGAGCACCCACTGAAACACTCTGGAACTGTGGGGGGAAAAAGTCTCCTAGGATAGAGGCTCATTTGCATATTGTAGTCTTATCACTACAGCAAAGGTCAACGTTGCGATAATGACCATCCGTATATCGTACAGCCCTGCTGTTTGCCACTGGTGAGGCCATGGTCGACTTTGGAGCAACCAGACGTCCGTGTGACATTGGCTGAGACCGTTCTCACTGCTGAAAGTCCTTCGTTCTGGCACAAAACGCAACCAGATGAAAAATGAATGAACCCATTTACTGTTTTTTTTTCTTCTTCTCTTTTTTTCTCCCCCTGTCTGAGACAGAAAATCTAAATGCCTCCCTTAATGAACACACTCCACCCTCAGAGAGGGAGAAACGGAGAGCGTGCAAGAGAGAAGGAGGGACAGGGGAGAGCTGTGCTGCATTGTGCTGATGGATGTGCGTCTGACTGCTCAATGTGCTTACCTAATGGGAGCTGTAGTTCTGTCACTGCACTTTTCTCTCTGCCTCCCTCTCTCTCTCGCTCTCTCTCTCTCCCCCTCGCCTCTCCTTGAGCGCAGGAAAAAGAGGGGCCATGCTTGGCTAAGCAGCGAGCAGCCAGTCCATTTCTCAAAGGTTAATAGAGCTGCCTCATAATGCACACTAATCAGCAGCTAATCTGTTTGCTTTCTATTAATACCCAGCTAGGTCAGCAGTGACGAACGGTTACCTCTCGGTTAGGAGGCGTGCGAAATCGTGAATTCTTCTCCCGCCGTTGTTTTTGGCCCCCTAGTCCTGTTCCAGCCAAAGAGATGGTGTTATGTTAAGTGGAGTGAGGAGGTGTAGCTTTTTTTTTCCCGTCTTTATTTTCTTTTCTTTTTTTTGGAGGCAGAGGAGCTATGAATTTCTAATGGGCTGTGAATCCTCCAGAGAGGCTCTGTGACCTGTGGACAAATGGGGGAGAGTAGCGCTTGTGTTCTTAAAGAGCGCAGAGCAGCTTTTGTTCATGGGCATTAGCATTAAATCACTCAGATCTAGCGGAAGCAGCATCGCTTACATCTCTAATCCTAACCAGCAAAGTAGAAAAGAAAAAAAAAAGCCCAACCACTAGCTTTTTACAGTGCACTGTGCAGACGGTCGTATTTATCTCTCTCTCTTTGCAATACTTTCCCCTGCTACTCCTTTAATAGGCCGCGCTGCACACGCCGCAGCCTTGCTAAGTGTTAGGACACGTACGCTAGTCTGCATTATGGCGCGTAATGAATGTATAATATAATGGTGCATGACAGTGGAGGCTTAGTCATGAGAGCTGTCAGTTGTGTTTGATGTTTGGAGAGGGCTTCAGAGGCAGGCGGAGAGGATGTGGAAGGATTTCTGCGCCGCACTCTGGTCTGCACTGTCAGGAGGCTACTATAGGGAAGCGCATGGAGAGGGTGTTGCATGATGAGATGCTGTTTTAAACAAAAAAAGGAGGGGGGGGATGAAAAGGTCAGATGTCTTGCTCATGCGTGCATACACACACACACACTCACACATGACTCAATGAGCCATGATTAACTACCCAGCTCTATCTCTCTCCTCTCCTTCGCAGACATACTGAGGTATCAACCTGCAGATAAAACCACTGGGTTTCTCTTTATCCTTCCACTCGTTGCCCTGTGTGTTTCGGATCCTGCTGCTCGTTCCGCTTATTTAATACATCGTGAATTTTCCACTGTCTGCTGTTAATTAGGCTAGTCAAGCGAGTTAAACAACGAGGCTAATGATAAAACACTCCGCATAGGTGTAATCAGCAGTGTTTTAGGCTGAAGCGCCTCTTTCTCTCCTCCTCGTGTGTGTGTGTGTGTGTGTGTGTGTGTGTGTGTGTGTGTGTGTGTGTGTGTGTGTGTGTGTGTGTGTGTGTG
>JBBPDA010000132.1:26184471-26195090 GCA_037974385.1 Arnoldichthys spilopterus
GTGTGTGTGTGTGTGTGTGTGTGTGTGTGTGTGTGTGTGTGTGTGTGTGTGTGTGTGTGTGTGTGTGTGTGTTGGCTGTGCTCGGTGGCCATGTTGCTGTGGATCGATAGCAGGCAGTGGACCCTGGCCACACAGAAACATGAGCAGGGCTTTAGCATGATGCTTCTATTGAGTGGGCAGCTGCAGTGGTTCCCACGCCCTGCTGCTCTGCTAAAGTGACACAGACGCACAGATCGGAGGACAGAAAAGGAAAAGACAGGTTTTTTTTTTTTTAAGTAAAAAGTGCCAGAAACGATTTTGTGAAGCATAAACCACTTTTGGTTCCCTAAATAACCTTTCACTCTCTCATTTTTGGCTTATGTAAAGAAGCGTTGCTGACTTTTAGGATGTAAAACTACTTTTTCACTTTTTTTTTTAACTTAAAATTTTAATAAATTGATATACCTTATATAACATTATACAATTTGATCGTTTTTGTGATGTCACAAAAATCAACACACTGACATACATAGCCAGTAGTTTAAGAAGATAAGAAGTATTTCACTTACTGACTTGTTTTTTGAAAGAAGCACAACACGGCATCCAACTGGAACAAAGGTTGTTTACATATGTTAGTCTTAAGGGGCAGTAACAGAAAAGCCTGTTTAATTCTAATTGGGAAATGATTGCGTAAAAGTGAATCATGACTAGTTTGATTTCTCACTGTGCACCAACAGGCAGGGAAAAGCATTAGCCAATGTTTCACCTCCCCCACCTCCCACTGAGAGTGCGATCCCTCCGCTAGTTTAGAGACCATCCTAGTCTTGCTGGGCCAGATGCAACAAGAACATCTGGGGGCAACTAACAAATTTTAACGTTGGATAAAGAGAGGTTCTACACCAGTTAGTTTTTCTTTTTCTAGAACCGTTTTCTCATAATGTGAAGGTTCTACACCAGTTAGTTTTTCTTTTTCTAGAACCATTGTCTCATAATGTGAAGGTTCTATACCAGTTAGTTTTTCTTTTTCTAGAACCGTTTTCTCATAATGTGAAGGTTCTACACCAGTTAGTTTTTATTTTTCTAGAACCATTGTCTCATAATGTGAAGGTTCTATACCAGTTAGTTTTTATTTTTCATAGAAACATTGTCTCATTATGTGAAGGTTCTACACCAGTTAGTTTTTCTTTTCCTAGAACCATTGTCTCATAATGTGAAGGTTCTACACCAGTTCAAAACCATATTTTTAAGCTGTGAACGATTTAGGACCCTTTGTTTTTAAAGAGTGTCTGCTTCTGCCAGGGCGGTTGTTAAAGAAGCAGATAAATAAATAAATAAATAAATAAACCGTGGTCAGTGTTTTAATGCAGGGATCTAATCCGCCGAGTTAATAACCTTTATCTGTAGTAATTGCAGGCGTCTAAAAGCCCTAATGCAGTGGAACAGATGTGTCTGGTGGCCCAGAGAGGGTTCAGTGGGTCAGCGAGTGTGTCTGGTGGGAGTGCGAAGGAGAGCACGTTTTATTTATGAAACGTTCACTTATGAAATTGCAGCGAGCCATATGTTTAGACATGCAGCGGATGTATAATACGCTTGTCAAACAGCGCGGCCGTGTTTTGTTAACACCGCTGTCCGAGGGATCTCGTTTTGTGACATTCCTGTCATAGCGCCCTGCGTATAAGCACATCTTATACGTCACACACATACACACAGGGCGATGAAAGGAGCAGTCTGTCTTATGTGAAATGTGAGGGATTAGTTGTGTGTGTGTGTGTGTGTCAGGCCTGGTAAATCAGTGTGTTGCAGCTGCTTTGTGTTTCCACGGCAAAGGAGCTGTCTGTGGATACTGAATGTGAAATGTCGATGTTATTGAGCAGGTGCTGTGTGGCTACGTCCTGATGTTTTTATTTCCGAGCGCTCCAGCAACGGGGGGAGGAGGAGTAGGGCGAGTTTTGTGTGTGTGTGTGCATGTGTTGGCAGGAGGGGTTGGGCTTGATGGTGTCTCCAGGGGTTTGATGCTTTAGATTAATTTTTGCAGCATAAGTGCTTCCACTAAATGTCATCGAATCAAGTGGCTGGGTGAGAAGTGCGGTCACCTAGACGAGGCGTTCGTGTTTTTCTGTGTTTTTGTTTTTTTCTTCTTTTCCCCCCAAATGCAGTGAAACTGAGTCTTTGTTGAACACACCAGGAGCGATTCCACCATGTCATCCATTCATTTATTCAGCTCGTTTCCCCACGTGCTGTAGCAGTGTGTGGCATTTACTCATTTGTCTTCTTCATTCATTTATATATTCGTTTTTTTTTCCCCCCTCTCTCTCTCTTTCATTTTCTTTTTGCTGACGTTGTCGCCTCCCCCTCCCCCCATCCTCAGTGACGTGTATGAGTGCTTGTTGTGAGGCTGATGAAGGCTTGAAGAAGACCCGGAGATGAATACAGCGAAGGTTAGTGGCCGCATCACAGCCACAGATCTGGATACTTCCTCCTCCTCCACCTGCCTCCGTAAACCCCACCCCCACCACCACCCCCTTCGGTTAACTTGCCTCCGCATCCCTCCCTCCATCCTCTTTTCATCTCCAGAGCTGACCCCTCCCAGTCCAGAATTCTCAGTCTTGTTTGCCGAAGCATGTTGAGTGTTTGTAATGCTGTATGAGGTGCTGTGTCCCAAGTAGTGTGAGTAGAGGGTCGGGGTGGTAAAAACGTTAGGGCCCCCGAATAATTCCAGCATTGACAAAGACCAACAACTTTCTCATGAAACCAGTCACCCTCTCTTTCAATATGCAAATCATCTGATACTTAAACTCCCCGACTGGAGGCTCTGCCTGAGGAACCGGAAACAATTAAACCAGCAATAATGATGAACAAGAAATGACAATGAATTAAAAAGTACACAGTAGAATAAAAGTACCACAAAAAAATATGACCTAATAACAGGTAACCATAGCAAACAGAACATAATAATAATAATGATGACGCTAATAATGATGATGATGACGATGATGATGGTGACGATAATAATGGTGATGATTATGATGATGATATTGATGGTGCTAATAATAATGATAATGACGTAATGATGATTAACAATAATATTAATAATGATGATGATTATGCTAATAATAATAATAATAATGATAATGATGCTAATGATAATAAGAACAATAATAATGATGATGAAGATGATGCAAATTATGATAATGACATAATAACGATGATGATGATGACGATGACTATGATAATGATGACACTGATAATGATGATGAGAATAATAACAATAATAATGATGATGCTAATTATAATGATAATGGCATTATAATGAAAATGATGCTGATAATGATGAGAATAATAACAATAATTATGATGGTGCTAATTATAATGATAATGACATAATAATGATAATGGCATTATAATGAAAATGATGCTGATAATGATGAGAATAATAATAATAATGATTATGCTAATTATAATGATAATGGCATAAAAATTATAATGATGCTGATAATGAGAATAATAAAATAAAAAGTATGCTAATTATAATGATAATGACATAATTATGATAATGACATAATTATGACAATGATAATGATGCTGATAATTATGATAATGATAATGATGATGCTGATAATGATAATGACTGATTATAATGATGAGAATAATGACGACAATAATAATGATGCTAATTATAATGAACATGACATGATGAAAATGATAATGACGATAGTGATGATGATAATGATGATCAGAATAATAACAAAATAATGATGATGCTAATTATAATGATAATGTCAATATTATTATAATAATAATGACGATAATGATGATGCTAATAATGATGATGGTGATGAGTAATACTGATAGTAATAATAATGTTTATGCTAATTATAATGTTAATGACATAATAATGATGATGATGATGATGATGATAAACCTTGGTAAATTTGAGGGGGGGGGGGTGAGAAACCCTACACTGTACCACATCCTGATCCAGCAGAGTGCTGCTAATAATTTAACACTCTTATTCTGCTTTTTAAATGTTTCTGATATTTATATTTTAACAACACTGAAAGCTAATAGTGGCTGATGTGGCAGAAATTTATCATTGGGGATGTGGATTTGTGACTGAAGGGACACTGGTTCGAGTCCTGGAACCGGCCCCTAAGGCACCTAACCCCCAACTGCTCCCTGGGCGCTGCGGCGTTGGCTGTCCACTGCTCCGAGTGCGTGTGTTTAATGCCTGGGATGAGTAAAATCATTGCTTTTTACAATATTTTGTACTGTTATAATGGAGTAAATAACAAATAAATAAATCTTAATCTTAAATCTGTGACACTTTAAGAAATTACAAGAAATTTTCACCATACACTGGTAAGGACGGTGGACAAAAAGAGACTGTATGGCCTGTTGTTCAGTGTTTCACACGCTGCACTGCACTAAATCAGCTAAACTACTAATTACGCTGTTAGGAATGAAAATGCAGTTCCTCAGGTTTCTGTAAGTACTCACTATATTACAGTCTGCTCAGAGACATAGACTGAGACATACTGTGATTTCATGTGTCTCCTCATGCTGCTCAGCTGCATCACTAACCCTGATCATTCTGATTACTGTTGTCATGATGGGACGTTTTTGTGCCGTTCTCCTCTGCCTTGTACTGGTCCAAATGCTAACCTGGTTAGTGTCAAACCTCTGTATGATTATTTAATCCATATGCTCAGTGAATTGCAACCCCCCACCCCTTTTTTTCCAGGCCTTAACTCGTTACCAATGCATTGCTTTGTTAAACAAGGCCCCACCGCTGCTGTGTAATCTCGCCACACGTGTGCACGCCAGCCCAATTTTACCTGCAGCGGATCTGTGCTAGAGCGTGATTATTTTGATGTGACCTCTCTTTTTAGCCAGTTAAAACGTGTCAAGCTGAATCACAAGATGCAAATGACAGTAATAAATCCAGTAATGATACGGAAGAGATGCCTCTCAAAGCTCTGGAGCAGGTTACTTAATGAGTTTGGTAATTGGCTTTCTGCAGCTTTCTCCCGCGCCGTCTCACGCACTTACACTGTCTCTATCTCTCTCTATCTCTCTCTGCCACTCTCTCACTCTCACTCACTCTCTGTCTCTGTCTCTCTATCTCTCTGTCTTTGTCTTTGTCTACATCTCTCTGTCTCTCTCTCTCTATCGCTCTCATTCACGCTCTCACTCTCACTGTCTCCCTCTTGCTCTGGCTCTCTCTCTCTCTCTCTCTCTCTCTCTCTCTCTCTCTCTCTCTCTCTCTCTCTCTCTCTCTCTCTCTCTCTCTCTCTGTCTCTCTCTCTCTCTCGCTCTAATTTGCTCTCCCACTCTCACTGTCTCTCTCTGGCAGGCTTTCTCTCTCTTTCTGTCTCGCTGGATCTCTCTGTCTCTCTCGCTCTCTCTCTGTTGCTCTCATTCGCTATCTCGCTCTCTCTTTCCCCCAAAACCCACATATGGGTTTACAGTTCCTATAGACTGCACTGGCCCTTTAACTGCACTCACATTAAAGCCCACATTAAAGCGATGAAGTGATGGCTGTGTGGCACTCGTCTCACTGCAGAGGATAAGATGGCTCCCATCACTTGTAATTTGATGAGCGTGTCCTGAGCAGATAAGTGAATAATGCATGGTGACAAAGATTGAAGACGGTAACATCTGTTATGATTAGAGCTACACCGATACCAATACCAGCAGGAGTCTGTATTGATGATACGGGCATAGTTGAACCTAATTATGGCTGTAAATACCGATTATCTTGATATTGATCATTGATGTGAATTAGTCAACAAATAATGCATTAATCGTCCTAATTGTATACGGACAGTTGCAAAGAATGTTTGGTCTTTTCTTGGTTTTTTTTCTTACTCTAATAATAAAACATATGTAGAATAATTTAAAAACATTGTTACTGTACAGACTTTGACTCTAAACACTGCAATGTCTTGGGATGTTTTGAGAGACTGAAGAACTGTTCCTGAAGTTACAAACGTAAGGGAAAAGCACGGCTTGGTCATAATGTCATGAGCAATAGTTAAAATAAAGTATATAATAATAAGAATGTAGATAAACATTACTGGATGTTGAAGCACAGCATCTTTTACCTGCTTTAGCGTTTTGACACACTGCTCTGATTGTTTTCTTGTTTCTCTGAATGAGCAAATATGAGTCCGTAGCTGTCCAGGACGAGCTAGTGGTATTTTTTTCATGTGAAAGCACCGTTGACAGAATGTAGTAATTTTTTTCAATGATTAATTAGTTTAAAGTTGCCTTGTATTGAGCACAGTGTGAGGAAAAGCCACTTAATGTTAAAAAGTAGCTGCTAAACACTTTGAACAAACAGAACTGATACAGGGCAGAATGTTCCAGTGACTAGCGCTGGTGATGCAACATGATGAGCTTTAGTTCTGTTTGTAAGAGCAATGTTGGCTCATTCTGACAAATCACTTACAGTGTGAACTGTGTCCTCAGGGAGTAGCCGTAGTTCTGACAAACCAAACACCCACTTGGAGAGAAAGCTACTGGTAACTGACTGTTCTGCTGCTTCAGATTGTTTCTTTTACTGCTGGTTAAAGGTAACGTTGGGCCTTTGTGGACCTAGATTGTGCCCTCATGTAGTGTTACACAGTCCTGGCTACCATGTGTTCTATTTCAGCTGCTTGTGTCTAAATCCTATGTAAAAAAGGCTCTATTCATTACACACTTCGATTTTATGACCACAGCCCACAAAGGTTTCATATTTGTAGTGACAAAACAGGCAAAAATCTTTCCTAGACAGTCCCAGAAAGTTCTAGAATGTCCTAAAAGATTCTGAAAAGTTTAGAAAATTCTGGAGAATTCTTGAAACATCTGGACAGTTCTCAGAGTTCCAGAATATTCTGGAAGTCTACTTCACATTCAAAGTGAATGGAGGATGTTCTTGAAAACGGGTACATTTCATAATGTCATTGTTCCGAACGCAGACGCAGAAGTTTTTTGGAACAAAAGCCATTTTAGGCATACGGGATTGGGAACACACTTTGTACCCAGGAACAAAAATAAAATAGAACTCTGTTCCATAGTGTAATCACTGAGAAAAGCTTCTACTGGTGCCCTCTTCACGTTAACTCCAGATATTGTTAATGTACCTTCATGAACTGTGTTCATGTTTGATCTAAAACCATATACCCAACCAAGAACCATTTAAGAACCTTGATTTGTTTCAGTTTCGGCTAACCTCTATAGCGTATTATCCAAACCTATTATTGCTCCAGAACCTAGAAACTGGAATACGCACATCTTATTTACAGAAATCGTTCTTTATAGCCATCCATTGAAACATTCTTTAGGGAACCACACGTTTGTCCATGTTGTGGCTGTCGGACCAAAACCTTGTTTCTCCATTTTTGTGTTTTTTTTTTTTTTTTTTTGTTTGTTTTTTGTTTTTACATTTTTAGAGAATCTGAAAACAACTGCTGACATTTGCATTATGTCAATTTCATAATGAATGGAGCAAAAGAGTTGGTTCTTAATCACTTGTAAAAAGCAATTTTACCTCAACCTCCAGTATAGGTTAAGGAGGTTTTGTGCTCGTCTTGTGATGTAGCCATTTTGGAGATACAAGGTTTTTGTCTGACAGCAGTCTGCTTGCTCTTAGTCACCTTTTAATTTTAAGTGTGTAAGCAGACTGTCCGTTGAGTAAAGGCTGCAGTTTTGGCTTGAGTGGTATTTTTCTGACAAAACGCAGAGGTCAATGGTGTTCGACTGAGTGTGGAGTGAAGGTTTCGGTTTCAGCTTCTCGCACATGTTCCCCATGTGGCAATGATGAAACAAAGAGTGGGGGATTGGTGCTAGTGGGTGTTACAGCATGGCAAGTCATACCACCGGTGTTTGTACATACTGCAATATGACGGTTATACTGCCCAAGCCTCATGGCAGTGGTATCTACTCAGTGTGGGCTTATGAGATAAATATACAGCTCAGTAGTTGCAGCTGATTTTTTGCTCAGACACTCAAAACGCTTGGGAAGTTTTTAAGATGATAGTCTAGCTGGAAGGATATCGGCCTCTGTTGTTCCTGCTGAGTGCCTTCCACACGCCGCTTTTCAAACAGACCTAAACTTTCCTTCCCTTTGTTTTCATTCTGCATAGCTGTGCTCTGACGCACTGGCAGCGGCTCATCCCTCCATGGACTACCAGCTCCTGAGTTGGAACCCCTTCGGCCTGCATGACTTCAGGGCTAAGATGGCCTTGCATGAGATTAGCATGCTGTCAACAATGCAGCGAGCTCTTTTAACATAATAATGACTGCCCAGTTGGTAACTGCAGCCATACAACAAAGGCCACTCATACAATATAATGCAAATCACTCCTGAAGCCAGTTATTGGCCAACAATAGCCTTAGTGTTGCAGCTTAAGCTCTCAGTCTAAGATATTAGTTATCAGTTCAATGTCGAATGAATGAATCAGTAAATCAATTCCTTTATTATCATGGTGCACAGTACATGGAAATTAGGAGAGCTGCTCTTACATGGTGCAAAAGTAAAAAAAATAGATAAGTACATCATTTAAATTCAAATAATACTCAATAAACTACACATTCAGTACAACCCATAACACCACTTTACCCTTTAAGTATGTAGAATAAGCTGCATTGACAGTGACTAGGTATAAAAAAAACATCTCACTAGATGCCAATGAGCTTATTTCCGGTTTCTCTTTTTAGCAGATTTGCTTGCAGAAATGCTGACTTGATATTGTGCAAGGAAAAAAGCTTTTTTTTCCTGAACACATCTTCACATTTACAGGGCACATTTATCCTGATTGTGGATTAATTTACACAGATAATGGACCATCAGATTAGTCGTTTTTGCAGCCCTAAATGTGCCCCATTTCTGGTTTTGTCAGGTTATGTTATTGGCTATTATATATTCTATGTATATGTATGTATATATTAATGTATCTTCATGAAGGGAGGGTTTTTTTGAGTACTTTGAGCATGGAACTTAATAGGGTTGAGACAAATAGGCGATCTGTATTGATGAATCAACCAAAATAGTGCATGATCCATTGTATTGATGTAACACACACAAATCTGTTTTAGCAGTAAATGTTACTTTATTTTACTGTGAGCAGTGTTTTGTACTGAGAAGCTGCTTCAGCTTATGATTAGACCGCTGCGTTTGACCTTAATACATAAAAATAATACAGTGTTCACATTATAACTTGTTTGCATGTGGGAGTTGATGTAAATGTTAGTGGGAAGTGATCAGATTATTGGATAAAATAATCAGATTGGTGATTTTATACCACTAGTGCTCCAGTAGTGCTTTAAGGCAGTGTAGTAAAGGGAAAAAATTGATTAAAACAAGCCAATACTCAAAGTTCATCATTTGGTAGAGAAGGAAAATCTCATGTTGCGCCATGTCACCAGAGTCATTGATCGCATTTATCGCCTCTGTGTCCCTTTGGCACATATTTCGTATTCTGGAAGTAATTCATATAGCTGTTAATTGCTATTTAAATTATTAATCAGGTCCAATCATTTGGAAAGGGCTGAGAGTGCTGTGTAATAGTCCTGTGTGGTTTGAGTCACCCAAACCCACATGGCTCAGTTTAAGAAATGCTTGATATAGTATCAGCCTGCGTTAGCGTTCACGCCGACATGTAAACAGTGAGTCACAAAGAGCAGACTTTAAATCGGCCCCCTGCGGAAGTCCTGCTTTGAAAAGTCCGGGCATTACAGATGTGCTTTTATGCCCAGTGTCTTTGTTCAGTGTCTGATTGCGCTCATGTATTTTTCAGCACGTGTTGGATAGTGCTTGGAGTGGTGTTGCACTGTGCTTCCCCTCAGCGTCCATAAGGGGGCAGCGTGCGAGGACACGTCCCGCTGAACAGGATTGCTCTCACATGGCAGGCACTCGCTCTGTGATCTAATGGGTTTGGACAGCAGAGCTGTAAGCAATGGCCTCCGCTTGTGTTGTCTTTCCACTGCCCACAAGAATCTGTGGCATCTTTGGGAAATGTAAGCCTGATGAAAGTGTTTAAGTGTTGTACGTATGGTCACTTAATGGTTTAGCTAAGCCTTTCTGGGCTGTTTCTTCTTCTGGTTTTCCTCCACTTTGCACTGTTTAGCTTATTGTTCACATTTGTGTTCATTTGCAGTTCGCAGATGTTTTTGTTTTGCTTATTGACAAAGGCACTGGACTGGAGCAGACATGATTTCCAGGCACAGTGATTGTTCTTCGAAGAATTACTCCATTCCTAACACCAGACATCAGTGTCTTACTCAGACTGACTTTGGCTTTTTTTTTTTTACGTTGAAATGAATGCTAGGCAGTGTTCGCCTGGAGACAGAGAGCCTGTGCAAATGAATGCAGTTCCAAATTGTCCATGTTTTCACAGCAGAGACACACCTGAGGCTATGTGTGTGTGTGTGTGCGCGCGTGTGTCTAGCTGTCTTCAGGGAACAAGGGAGGAAGGGCTAATCACCCTGATGGGCCATTTACAGCTAGCAAACAAAGAGAAAATTCAAGACCGTCCACATAGGAGCTTTGCAGCTTCTTTTAAAGCCCTGTTTGTAAGCTTTGTGTGTGTGTGTGTGTGTGTGTGTGTGTGTGTGTGTGTGTGTGTGTGTGTGTGTGTGTGTGTGTGTCTGTGTGT
>JBBPDA010000132.1:26203746-26222411 GCA_037974385.1 Arnoldichthys spilopterus
TTCCTCTAATAATTAAGCATTAGTGTGTGTGTGTGTGGGGGGGGGGGGTGTGTGATTCTCCTTCACTAGTGTGTGGATAAAGAAAGACTAGGTCAGCCATGTGGATGCGTGTGTTGAACAGCTGAAGGGGGGGGGGTTTACAGAGCTCGAGAGCGAGCGTGGTGCTTGCGTGCATGTGAAGGAGGGAGCGCGCGCGCGTGCGTGCGTGCGTGTGAGAAAGAGGAAGCGGAGAGTGTGTAAACGGCGAACTCCACTGATTTTTTTTTTTTCTTCTTCTTCTCCTCCCCTCCCTTCCTCCGCTCGTAGTGCTGCACTGTCTCGGGCTGCACTTCTCAAGCGTTCCCGGTCTCCGCACGCGGCGAGGAGGGACGTGTGTGAGCCCGTTTGTTTCCACAGAGAACCCCCCTCCTCCCCTCCTCCTCCTCTCCTCCACTTTCCCCTCCTCTCCTCACTGGCGAGTTGGACGGGGACGCATGAGCAGAGCGAGGGCGGCTTTTGTTGAGGCGAGTGCCCGGTTCCCTCCGCGTGGACGGCGGCTCGTTATTTTCTTTTCTCCGTACCGGATGAAGTGATACCGTGTTTTTCTTCGGGCTCGTGCCTTTTTCTCCTGTCTCGTCTCTTTTGTGGGTTTTTTTGTTGTGTTCTTTTGGCCCGGGCCGGTAAGTTCGGCGGGGGGTCATCAGGCGAGGATTATACGGCGGTGGAGTGGGAGTTAGCCGGGCAGACTGGAGACTGTGGCGGGTGAGTGCGGCACTACTTCCCCGAGACCGCGGATGAAACACAGAGTGGGAGGGAGGGGGGTGGTGGAGACGGAATGCTGGCAGCAGTGCTGGAAAGCACGGGGTCCACTTGGAGTGTGTGTGTGTGTGTGTGTGTGTGTGCGCGCTGCAAGCGTTTCACTTTTTTCTTTCTGTCTTTAGTTCTTTCCTTTCCCCGTTTGATCTATCGCAGGCGAGGAGCGCGCGTGCTCCTGCAAGAGCACCCCATGACTTCTAGCATGTAGGCCAAGACTTCTAGCAAGTGAGGGTACACTGCTGAGGTGGGTACAGGCAGGGGTTGACCCGGCGTTGGTGCTCGTGTGTGGCTCTTCAGTTGATCCTGATCTGGGAGTTTGCTCAGGTCATATGGCCATAAAGTGTGGTCTTTGTCTCTTAATTGAGCACTCTTGATCCAGTTTTTAGGACACATGGGACTATTGATTGATTTTTCTAAACAAAACAACAGATGTTAGATGGTAAATATTATCACTGGCCAGGGGAATCTCCATTTTCTCTCCGACTTTTATTGTTCTACATGAACACAGCAGCTGGCCTTTAGGTTGTGAGAAACTTTCATGCTGAACCGACCAATGAAAATGCTCCAAAATCACATGATCTGAAATGTTCTCCCATTACCTTCCATTAGCAAGGATTGTTTTGGCCTTTCTCCTGTAAAGTTAGCGCCTTGGACTAGGCCAAGTCCTGCGTCTGGTTTTGTGGCATGGTCACACTAAATTGAGTCGCTGGACCTTTGTTTGGGAGGCCTCACTTCAGGAGCTGAGTGGCTTTGCACATGCTTTCCTCTTCCCACTTTATTCCTTTATTTTCACGAACCTGGAAGCACTAAATGAACCTACAACATGTGGATTCCCCTTAACTGCGAGCAATTACTCAGCAGAGCTCCAGTGCCTTATGTTCACTGTGTTCAGCTTTCATCTTTGTCCAATGAGATCACATAACCGCGCGAGGGGCGAAAAAACAACTTGCTAATCTCCCAGTCAGTCACAACATCGTGCCTACAATGAGGATTGTCTCTCCTCCCCTCCCCCCATGTGTTGCCCACCAGAGATTGGACGTGATGAGTTCTAACCGTTTGTTTACTGCAAACCCTGAGTGCAGTGAGAACGATGTTTTCAGCAGACTTGCTTGACCAGTCGGAGGCTGCAGTGGGACAGTCAAGTCAGCTTAACTTCTCGGGAGTAGAATAAAGCATGTGAGCTGTGGCCTGTGATGGCCCATGTATGATTAGTCAAGCCCAAAGCAATGTGGGTGTTGTGAAGAGCGCGAGTGACTGGCTGTGAGGTGGGGGAGGGTGGGTGGTGGTTGAAAAGACTCGTCTTAAACAGTATTTGTTTCACAGTTGGGCTTATCTGATTTCAGTCTACGAGTCCCATGTGTGAGGGGGAAGTATCTTGTTTTCCTTTCTCTGTAATGGCTGTTTTATTGGTCATACTTGATTTTCGTGTGATCTGGGCTGAGTGAGGCTTACACACACTGAAAGAGACGCTCCACCGCGTTGACATCGGATACATCAGTCAAACTATGATTCAACATACAGTACTGTGCCAAAGTTATAGTCCCCTGAGAAAATGATCATTATAAGCTGTTTGTCTGGGCAGTGAGTGCATTTGCTTTGTCAAAATACACTAAGAATAACTAACTAGAAATGACAGTAAACAGTGATTTTGTGTGTCAGTGTGTTGAGCTTGTCCATTCCCAGAGATCTACTGTCCAGCAGTACTACTGTAGATCCCACCAAATCGCTGGTTTGGCCTCCGTCTCTTCATTAGATGAAATCAGGTGCTGATGGAACTTCACACACATCCATACAATGTCTGGAGGCATGGAGGAGAAATCTAGAGCCAAACCTGTGTCTTCAAACCAGCTCACACGCCATCAACTACTGTTCACACACATCCTCATTCGTTTTCACTGCTTTCCTGTTCGTTTGCATTGATTCTAATGTTCACTTGTGTTTTTGCTGCAGAAAGAAACTCGCTGCTCAGATAAACGGCTTCAAACTATTATCACTATTTTGGAGCACTGCAAGGGTCATAAACAGGTTTGGTCAGAAGGCCTTAGAGTGATGTCATCTGGGAGAGAAAAGGGTGTCTGACTAAACTAAAACCATGTGTTCCCTCTCATCTGGTGACGCACTGTCAGTTATGTTTGTAATTATCTATGTTAAACATCCAGTGAGAACATTTCATCTGACGAAGCGGCCTTAAGATCCGCGGTGGCGTGTGTTACCAGAGCACCGCTTCAGTTCTCCATTGATGAGTTGTAACCAAAGCAGATCATCTTCCTTATAAATGGAGAAGGGCTGAGATATTAATTGGCCCACGGTTACGGGGTTAATCCCGACAGTCCTCCATTTCACCTCGCATATTTTCCCTGTGTCCTTTGTTAAATGGGAAGTGACCTCTAGCTTTATGATTCCGATGTGATTAATTCACTGGAGTGGCAGACCGCTGGTTGGCTAATTCACAGCACAAAGCCTGCAGATAACGGCTGAGAGACCCCATCAAAGAACTTTCCTCTCCCTGTGCATGCAAAAAAAAAAATGCATATTTGTCTAGAATTTGGACTTTCTGACCAGGAGAGACATACCATGCATGGTCCATCTCACACCGGATCTGTTTTTAAAATGTGTAGATCAAAGCTTGATGGTAGTTGGTTACTTTCTGGGTGGAAAATGAACCGAGGCGTTTAAGATAGTGTGATGCCGTGAAGGCTTCTGTGTGAGCCGTTATCTCTCAATCAAGCTCTTGCGAGTTGTACAGAGATTTTCTAGCCATGAGTCAGAGAGATATGACTAAAAGATAAGGATTAAGCGTTGCTAAAAGATGGAATTTGCCACCCGACAGACATCTCGACTTTAGATCGCTAATCTGTAATCATAACAGGCATGTGCGGAGTATCTCCCCTAATTCTTTAGTTTATAGAATGGAGAGGGGGGGGGGAACCTTTTGTGAACTCTGTTGCTCATGCCATGGCTTTGAGGATAGCCCGAGGTAAAAAGAAGTCAAACATTTAGAGAGCAGTCTCCCGCAGAGGAACTCGAGGCAAGAGCAAGGAACAGCATGTTTTCATTGTCTTGTATTACCCCCAGAGAAACATCCCTGAGAGTGGGAGAACCTCAGAATCCATAAGCATTGCTTGAGCATTAAGAAGCGCCGGCCCTTTCTGTTCGATTGAACTCTGCGCGTCCGGGCTTGTATCCCCCCTGACCCACGAGTCGGGTTTAAGCAGGGAAATATAATGTACCCTTGTTTGCCTGCGTGAGCAGAACAGCAGCTGGTGCGCCATAAATAAGGGGGAAAGTGGAGTTCCCAAATGTCCTTCCCACTCACTGATTTTAAGAGGTGACTCTGCGCGAGTGCGTTGGATGTGTGGGTGAGTAGATAAATTGGATGTTTTGTTGGGTGTTTTTCTTCTGGCTTTCAAAATCACAGTTCTTTCTGTCTTCTGGCTTCACAGCTACTATTTTGTAGCTTAAATACTAAACCGAAGACAGTTGTTTAGCTGCTGCTGCTGCTGTTTTTTTTTTTTTTTTACTTTATTTCCCTCCTTTCCACTTTCCATGCTGTTGCATTTGAGAATCTCCCCAGAGGTCAAGCAGCAGTTTACTCTAACTGAATAATTGAATTAGCAAGTCGCTCCGTTGCTGAAGGAAGTGCTCATTCCTGCTAATGTTCGAAGCATTTACCAAGCGCGTGTGACGTGGAGGGGTGATGACTGCGCGTGAGCGAGCGCATCAGAATGGTAAACAGATGAATGAGTGGCTGGTGATGGGAACGCTGGATGTTTTTAAAGTTGCCTTTATGATTCGTCTGTGCGCTGGAGCTTCAATCGCATGGTGTGTGTGTGTGTGTGTGTGTGTGAGAGAGAGAGTGGGTGTATGATTAACTGTGTCATCTCTCTCCCTGAACAACTGTTTGACTGCTTGCCTGCGCGCTGGAGAAAGTCTATTAAATGTTTAATGCTTAAATGCACAGCAACAAGCAGCCAGTGTTTCATAGCAGAGGTGGAGGAAGCCAGTAAAAAAATTCTGGACTAAATACGTGGCCCATTATAGTGACGTTAGAAATAAATGTGACCCAGCTTTCCTTGGTCAAATTGCATTGGTTTTAAGTACACACCAACCTCGACACAGACTTCTGGTGGTTACTGTACACTCACGTGTTGTGCTGGGGGTGTGAGGGGGTTAAAGCATGAAATGTATCATTCCCCCCATATGTTAAACTTAGCATAGATTAATTGTTTACTGAAATTTGCAAATACAATGAGGCCGTTTAAGTTCTGTTTAATGTCTCCAGATTTATCCAAACTTTTGCTTCTAACTGTACAACAGGTTCTCAGTCGCCATGTTGGACGCTGTATTAGCCGTAGAGCTATGTCCTTCATAGCCTTGCGGATGCAACTGTAGCATTAGAGTGGCACACACAAAAAGAGCCATTCCTCTGGGCCACAAAGAACCGTTTAAGCATTCAGACGCTCCTGTGAATGGATTGTGTATGTAGCCATCGCCTTTTCTACAGAACTCTTGAAACCCCCCCTCGAGTGCAGCAGTGGAGTCTGGGCCTGCTTTCTTCACCTAACTCAGGTTGTCAGAGAAACATCTCTTAAGCATTCTGTACATAGGTATGGCTGTGTGTGAGCCTACCCTTAAGGGCATCAGACGGGCGGTGGCTGGATCAAAGGCAGCAAGCTGGGGCTGACGGAGGGGCTTCTTCATAAAGTGTGTTGTAACGGATCAGTTGGTGCACGGAGGCAGCTGAATGTTTGACAGGGCTCGGGGAGGCATGTTATTCAATCTGCTCACATGATGGAACCGGCTGCTATCAGGCTCATCGTTTCTCTATCTGGCTCATCGTTTCTCTATCTGTCTGTCCCCTCTCTCTGTGTCTGTCCGTCTTCTCTGTCTGCCTCTTTGTCTGTCTGTCTGTGTTCCTCTGTCTGTCTCTCTCTCTCTCTCTCTCTCTCTCTCTCTCTCTCTCTCTCTCTCTCTCTCAGGGTTCAGCTCAGTAATGTTCTTTGTGAATGAGAGAAAGGCCATTGGCTAATTAATGTCATCTTTGAGCTCCTAGTTCTGCTGTTGTGAAACGTCTAAGCTCATCATGATCAAGCCTGGAATCTTGGCTGCGTTGTTCAGTTAAGCAGATTTGTAATTTTTTGGGACTATCTTTAGAAGTGTGTTTGTGATGCGTTTACCACACGGCGTGCTGTTGCGAGGAAAATTGACACCTCTTGAGAGAGGCCCGTTTCTGCCATTGTCAAAATGGCAAACCACCAAACTTCAGCTTATCTTTGTCCCTGTATGGAGCCTCTCCTTTGTTTACAAGAATGTGAGCTACTTCTTGGCACCTTCCCCATGACAATAGATACAGTAACCACAGACGCCTGCTCATTGCCTGGGCGACAGGCAGACCTGACCCAGGTCTGACCACAAAAGAGCCAGACAGGAGACACTTTCTCCTGAAGGTCGTGCTTCATTTAGATTCATGCGCTCGCTAATAGCTTAGCCATATTTGTAGCATGACGGGCATGCCCTCTTGCTGTTTCTCTTTCGCTTCTCTTGCTCTTTTAGTTCAGAAAGAGTATTTTCATGGTGATCGACACTGAATGTGACATTAGCCTAAATCGTATTAGGAACTTTGAATTGGAGCTGAAGCATCTTCTCTGCTCTCTCGACTGATCAAGCAGCCTGTGTAAACGTATGGCGTGTAAATTTTCACCGAACGCAGGACTCCTTGACGGTAAATCCAAGCCTCAGGACAGCCGGTAAGAAATTGGGGTAATTGAAACTGATATTTTTAATAAGGCCCGAAGCAGCTTAGTCCATGCTCGGGGTCTTCCACACATGGTAAGAAGGGGTGGGGCTGGGCATCTGGACCTGTTAATTCAGGGCATGGCCATAAAGTGAGCTGAGCTCTCGCCTGGCCCCGGCTGTTTTCCTGCCTTGTTAAGGCCATCGCAGGGCGCATTTAGTTCCTTTAGCCAGTGACCTTTATGAGCTTGATACAGATTCAGAGAAGGTTGTTATAAAGTCTTTGTAGATTAGGGGGTGGTTGATGTTTGGGTTCTGTTCATAACTCCTAACGTTGTTTTCGCTAGCATGTGCCATCCATAACTAGGGCCGTGTTTGAAATCAGCTAATTGAGAACCTGTGCTGGCATTTTTGAATCTCTGCCTGGATTCTTCGAGTGTGAACAAAGGCTTCCCCGGCCTCTCCACCTGCAAACCATTTTTGGTTTTAGTGCAAGCCGTTAAAAACGTGGGGGGAAAAAAAAGAAAGTGACAGGTCTGAAACGTTTGCAGGCTGGCTGCTGAAAATCTAGCAGTTGTGAATCCTGTTTTGGTGAGTAAACATTTAATGCAAGTGTATCACAGCTTTATTTATGCATTAAATCTGCTGTTAGTGCTGAATTATACATAAGCCTGTAAATAATGCAGCGCGCATTCCTCAATGATTACTGGCCAAGCTGTGAAGAGTGAGTTTGCTAATAATTTGCTCATTGATCTTCTATGTATGCTAACCAGTTGTGCGGATAACGAACCTTTCCTGGCAGATGTTAAGGACATTGTTTGATGTCACTTTGCTTTTCGAGTTATGGGACGTCTGCCGAACAGGCGCCGTTTTATTTGTTGTGGTCGCACGAGTTGCCAGTTACAGCAGAGGTAGATTACGGCTCTTTTCCCCCTCGCTGGAAGGCTTTGGTGAACAGAGACAACAGCAATTATGATCAGCGTTTCTGGAAGGGTTCATCACTGCGAGAGGTCTCCCATGTCATTATTGCCGTGCAGCATTACCCAGTTTTTCCCCTTTTGATTCTCCCATTAGACTGACCCCTGCTTTAACCTGTGTGGCTGTGCAAGCACGGTAAGGGATTCTGGCACCTTGGGTTTGATCCACTTCATTTGTCATCTCATCCCTAGGAATAATTACAGGCGCGGCAGGATGCACCCCGGGGAGCGTTAAAGCATATGACCTTTACACTCCCTTAAAAGATGGGCTTGAGACAAAGCAGCCCAGCGAGGAAGTTATTAAGAAAATAATGGCTTTGACAAGTTTGGGATTAGATTGTAAACAGGGAGAGAGATGTATCGATACCTGCTGAGGTAATTGATTTATTTTTTTTTACCATCTTTTCTGGGCTGTAGCAGCAATTGCTGGCTTTAATTAACGAAAGTTGAGTTTGGGGTTAATTCCCCTTTGATTCTTCAGGTCGTTACTGTCTGAATCGAGCGTTTTCCTGTCATTTGTGGCGTCAGATGAGCGTAGATCAAGCGGCACCATTTCTTTGCATGTTGGAGCGAATTGTAGTGTCAACACAGGCTTTTAGTGCTTGCGTTCAGGAGGCGTCAGAAAACACCACATGCAGCTTTTTCTTGCTGTCAATTTCTGCCCAAATCCTGATAAGTGTGAAGAAAACATCATAGCGTTTGCATTCCTGTTTACTGCTGTGGAGGACCGTATGTGTCCTATGATTCTTCAGTGATTCTTCAGTCAGAGGGTGAACCCAGTAGCGGCGACAATATTTTTGTCGTATCATGAGCATTGTTAACATGACGACGTAAAGGTTCAGGTCCAATAAAGACACTGATCCACATTTCACTAGTACAATGAAGGATGAACCGCAAACCCCACTGGTTAAAAACGCTGATTTCTGCCCCCCGCAGGTAACATGCAGAATTACAGTCTGGGCTGTAGGTCGGAGATACACAGAGAAACAAACATGAATGTAACATCATATTGAAGTCTACAAAACACAGAGGAGCTCAGAGCACATTCTCTTGTCCAGGAGCGCCCGTGTGTACTAGGCCTTACTGTTAGTTTGCTTTTGTCCAGTGAGTCGTGAATGTAACCTTGTGCAGCTTCTTTCATTCTGCTTGGTACAACTGGTATTTGAAACATGCCTTATTTGCAAATGACAACATGCACCTGAAAAGGACTGGAAAAAGATCCTTTTTGTGCCACTCCGAATGCAAAGAAAGGGGGTGAGGGAGGGGTGTGCGGTTCTCAAATTGGCTCTGTGTTCCTGTGCTTCATCAGACTGAAGTGGCTTCATCACCACAGAAAAGAAAATCATACTCCATTGTGGCAATACACCACTACCCCCACTCAAGCTGTCATTTAGCTCAGCAACCCAATTGAACATTTGCATTTCCACTCGATGCAGCGCTCCCCCAGGCCTAGTGGAGGGCTTCTGTAAGTCCTGTGGCCATCGAGACCCTCCGTTCATTCTTAACACATACCAGCCAGCAATTCTTGCATACGTGTCAACGCAGCGGTTGGGCAAGTTTAACGCGAGTGTGAGGTCGAGTCGTCTGCATGGTTCACAGTCAAGCCAGTCGTGGTAATCAGTGTGACACCATGGCTTTAATCAGTTAAACGTATCTGCCTTTATTAGAGACTGGATTACTGCCATGTTTGGTCCTTTTGCAGTAAGGGTCGACTTAGGAACAGATTGAAGCCTTTTTCTAGGGGTGGGCAACATAAGGGGGCGGGGGAGTAATGATCCTTAGACATTTTCACAGTGTGTAGCACAGTATAGTGGATGATGTGCTGGTGCCACGTTTGGAAAAATGTGATCAAATATTGTTGGTGCTGTGATTTTTATTCAACATGGCACATGCCTGTGCTGCACTAAATGTAACTTTTCTAAATAAACAGGCAGTTTCAGTGTTCAGGTACTAATGATATTCATTAAACAATGAGCCGTTCTGTATCGAGGAATCTACCAAAATAATGCACATCGAGAGATTTTACTGTGTGCAGTGTTTTGTACTAAGAAGCTGCTTATGACGACACTGCTGTGTTTGACATTTATTAATAAAATGTTCACATTATAATTTGTCTGCATGTGTGAGATGGAAATGTAGCAGATTGTGTGTGAAATGTCATGATTCACTCTGACCGCAGACCCCAGTCCAAATCACATCGCTGCAAATTTGGGGGTTTCGAAAATTAATCGAGTCTTTGGCTAAAATAATCGAATTGATTAAATCTCGTTTACACCCCTGTTACATACTCAACGCCTATCAGTCATGATCAAATATGATTTGTATCTCTAATCTATTATATGCCATAAATTGTGACTTCTAAATTATTAAAACTTTTTAATGAAGTAATTGTGGCAACCCTCCATACTTGGTTGATTTGCTTGAAAAATCTGTTGTATTGGCTGGAGTTTCGTCAAGTTCCTGAGCAAAAAAAACAAAAACCCAGCCTGTTCTATTTCTTTCCTTACTTTGAATTGTGTTCCTGTGAGGAGCCCACTGCTGAGGATCTTGGCCAGTCACTAGCTGTTTATTAGATCTCTCTGCTTTGTCTTCTCCAGAGCTCACAGCCCTTATGTAGGCTTGGTTTTGGTGCTGGAATTTAGCCGGTGTGCTTTGAGATACCGTTCCACTGGCAGAACGTTCCCTGTTGAGCCCCTCCCCCTCCCTTTTTTTTTTTTTTTTGAAAGGGGTGTTTTTGTTCTCGGTCCAAGAATACCTGTGAAGTACTGTAGGTCAACCCTAGGAGCTTTTGAAGCATGCAGAGTTCACTGGAGTTGCATTTACACCCGACAGTAGCCACCCACAAGGCTGAGGCATGAAATCTTTTTATCATTCCCCACTTTAAGAAGGCTGGTTCGCTGAGAGCCGAGCAGCAGCCGCTCGCTCCCACAAGCAGCGACGCCGCTTAAATTCTTGTTTGATTAAGGATCATTTCCATATTTGCCAAACGCAAATCTGTTTTGCTTTCAGTCTGAGCTATTGCAGGCTTAAGGTGGTGGTGGTGGTGGGGGGTGGTAGACCTTTTTCACAAATAAAGGGAGCGGTGGGTTTGGAGATGTGTGTTATATGTCTATCATACAAGGACTCCCCCCATTTACCTTTTTTTTCTTTTTCTTTTGGTCCGATATCCTTCACTATACATGGAGTCATCTCACATCAGAGCGACCACATCCTTCCTCATCCCCCTTGGTATATAATAGAAGTGATTTCTCCTCTTGATAAGTCTAGAAATAGGCTTTTCCTTTGGGAGTGTTGTGAGGGGGGAGCCAGCTCCAGTTCTGGCTTGCACTGATTAAAGGAACACTTGTAGATAATCCGTTTGAAACGTGTGTCTCTTTCATTGGTGGTGGTGGTGGTGGTGGTGGGGGGTGAATGGGGGGTTGTGGGGTTGGTGTGAAGGGTGGGGTGAACTGGGCAGGAGAGATTTGGTTTGGTAAATGCTTATCACCTCGCTATGAGCCGCCACTCTGCAGGGATAAATATTTAATGACGGGGAAGCTGAAATAGAGCCGTAACAGACCACTGGTGAGAAATGGAGCCGCTATTTATATGCCGCTCTATTCCTTAAAGTAATGGAATGGCGAGCGAGCCCAAGGTTATTAGTGCACACGAGATTAGCAGTTGACTCCTGCATGGCTTCGGTTTGTCTTGCCGTGCTCTTGCGCCTGGCGGCCAAAATGCCTCCGCAATTCACACTCGTGCAACTCGCGGAACCGTATTGACCAAGCCTTTTGCAGAATGGTGACGTTTTCACTGACAGCTTCAAGTGGAACACGCCACATCTCATGCTAGTGCGCTTTGTCTGGAGCAGTCGACACGTCATGTAGCCTTTGTGTTGTTCTACAAGAGTGAACGCTTAATCTGTTTCTCTCACTGCTGCCTGGGCCAGTGTTAGCGCCCATTGTTGTTAGCAACGCTAATGGTTGCTAATGCTCATGCTCGCTGGCATCTGTTCTCACTCAGCTTACTTCGGAGCCAAGTCTCGTGTTTTTGTTTTGAACTGCTGCCATTGGCCCTCAGGGACCTATAGTAGCCATAGATAGCTGTTAAATATTACGAAATGGACTAAAGCTGTCGTAGTTCGCTCAGTCAGTGAGTAACACTGTTATTTGCTGGAGCGTTCTAGACGTCTACGGTGTCCGTGTGTGCATTACCTCAGTGAGTCAGTGCAATGTCATTTCGGCGCGAGTGGCACTCTTTTACACAGTTCCTGGCCCAGGCTCAGCATATGAGACTGCTCTAATTCTCCAGCCAAGTCGAAAATGGGGCCTTCTTGTGTTCCCTCATGCACTCAATTGCTGTTTAGACTCGCAACGATTTTGGCCATTTTAGTGTAAGCGGACAGGTTCCAAACGCCATGCACTCTGTCTGCTGAACGAACACAATGGATTACATTGTGGACAGAATGTTTCCATTGTGGAGATGCAGCTCTTGCAGGCACTTCCGAACAGCCGGATTGGATTACCAGCTCTTCGTGGCCAATTCAGATGAGTGCCGAGATCAATGGAGCTCTTAGCTGCAATCTAATTTCTTTGGGACTAAGTTGGCAATGCAGATCACAGATAATTTTCTTTGTATAAAAAAAAAACAAAAACGATTGGAGTCTCATTTATTTTTGGCCGTCCGGATTCTCATCAACATTAATTACAGCGATTTCGTGTTCGTTATTGAATTTTTGATTTGCTGTTGAAGCACAGTCGGGGGTGGAGTGTGACTGATGAGGGATACGCAGGCTAATAATCTTTCTGCCGGCTTCCTAATTATGACGTCCTATTGTGGAAGGCGGACGAGCATTCAGTGCTGGATCACCTGAGGTGATTGTGTTGCATAGTGACAGGAGAGAGGGGGCCCTGCCATGTGCCCAGCTGTGGCGGGTGCCGTCCTTGCCATTGGGTCCCCGGTGACGGTAATGTGGTAGTGCAGAGGACTTGACATTCTTCTCCGAGCACATTTAGACCCTTGGAAATGCTGCGATTCTGAAAGCATGGCAAGAAGCGCGTGCACTGGAGGAGATGTGGTCTGTAGCGGTCACTATTGATTGGGTTTTATTATGAGCATTAGTTTAACAGTCAAGTTTTAAAGAAACAAAAATCTCTGGGGGGAGGGGGGATCGGGGGTCTATGAAGACTTAAAAAATACTTTATTGAAAAAAAAAAGACACGCAAGTATCTGCGTGTGTCAGGTCCCGTTTTGTTACTGTGTAAGAAAACAGGAGAATTTGAGTTGAAGTACTTGTGAGACACACACGACCCCTTTTCCCTAAAAAACGCTGCAATTTTACTTTGATTTTGACTTTGAACCTTTTTATTTATTTTTATTTCCGGTATGAAAACTGAACCAACACAAAGCTTTTCATATGTAATGTTTCTTTAACATTAGCGGTGTAAAACTCTGTTAATGCATCGAACATGATTCACAAACTAATGTATCAGTGTGGCCCATAAACGTGTTCACGCCACAATTAATTTGACTTAATTCTACTGTGTACAGTGTTTTGTGCTGGGACGTTGCTTTTGCTCATGACTACACTGCTGCATTTGACCTTTAATGATAAAATGGTTGAAGTATAATTTGCATATGTAAGTTCATGGAAATGTAGCAGCTAGGGGTGTAAATCACAAATCTCATCAGGGTCCGATCAATTTAGCCAACGATCTGATCAGTTTTTGATGCCTTGAAATTTGCAGTGACGCAAATTCGGTTCGATGACATTCGGTTGATTTCTGGACAGTACTGGGGTCTGCAGTCAGTATGAAGTGATAATTTCACACATTCTGCTACATTTACATCACATCACACATGCCAACACATTATAATGTGAACATTTCATTATTAAAGGTCAAACGCAGCAGTGTAGTCATCAGCAAACTCAACTTTTCAGTACCAAACACTACTCACAGTAGAATAAAGTACAATTCATTGTGAAATGAACGCACATCAACGTTGAGGTTTCATATCTTTTATGGTATGGAGAATGTATGGTGATGAAATAGTGGTAAATCCAAAAATCCTCATTACCTTGCATTACAATGCCCTGTGGATAAAGCAGTTTCTCAGGCATCGAGTGTTGTGTTCTCAGCTATTTCTTATGATACCTTCTGTAATGTCGCTTTTTGAGATGTTATGCTTTTCAGAGGTCTGGTTCTTAACCTTCATGTTGTGAACTGTTCTTGCTCAGAAAACATTTCTAGACTGGTGCATTTAATCCTCTTAATCAGTTCAGGCTTAGTGACTTTGTTTTCTGTCTTACCCATTATGAAGAGATTGCTAATTCCCTTTTTGCTAATATAGCAAGCAAAAATGTCCTCTGTCGCCCCCTAAAGGTATGGTGTGGAATTGCTGGTACGGGCACTGCTATCTCTGTAAATCTTCAGTACATTTTGTTTTGGGAAGGGCAAAGATAACAGGACACATGCACACATGAATGATACATTAGGCTTCGGAGGAGGTTATTAATAGCTAGATGCGAGAGATGTTATGAATGGGGGATTGTGCAGCCTTTTAAAAAGAAATGGACTTATTCATGTCAGTACAGGCAATTTGCTGCCGAGACTCCGAATCCTTTGATTAAAGGGAGTTTAGCCAGCAACAGAGAGCCCTCAGTCATACAGCCACAGTATCGAGATGTCCTCTTCAGGATCCCCACCCCACCCCCCAGAGGATAGCACTAGGGTGGGTTGAAGATCCAATTTTTCAGGGTGATGTATGAGGAGAACTGGAAATCTGTGTAAAGGAGCTGCTGAAAGAAAGACGTGGAAAGGTCAGGCCACATTTCACTTCAGCCAAGCTTTTTATTACTCGAGCCCAGTGTGCACTTTAGTGAAAATACAGTTGCTCAGCAGTCAATGGACTACTCATTTAGATTGACACAAGTGTATACAGTTGGATGAATGTGGCTCTGTGGCAAACATGCTCACGCTGGCTGTTTATAAGCTTAGCCATGCATTCGCAAGCTATTTTAACTTATACCCACACAGACCTGCCCCTGGAGGTTCTCTCCTTGCCACGCTGAGGAAATTCAAAAGCGTGCTCATGAGCATGAAGCCTGTAGATACGGGGCTGCTGAAACACAACTGGAGCAAGATAACACGTTGTCATGGAACACTGTTACAGCATTATGTGTAGAATCTAGTGTTTCCCATGACTGAATACACTCCGCTATCTGCGCTGACTTTTTTTTTTTTTTTTTTGCCTCAGTTTGGAGATGGCGGATGATGCCAAAAAGCTTTTTGCCAAATGGACGACCAAATAAAAAAAAAAAACAGCTTTGGGAATTTCCTGTTCACTGATTTGGAGAAAATCCCAATTACTTTGTTATAGTATTATTTGCATTTTGACTAATAAATGGCATTTGTGCTTTTTTTTTTTTCTTAATGCTTACGCCTCACATTAGCTCTTTCGCAGCGTTATCCATCGCCCCAACGAAACGGTTTGGGTTTGAGTGCAGTTCTCAGTTAGAAAATGCACCGACTTTGCTTTCTACTGCCTGGCTTTGTCGCGAAACTTGCAGTCCTCAGAACCTGCTTTCTGCAAATGCAGTGAAGGATGCGAGAGGTAATCTAATATATTACAGCTGTTGTGAAATGATGAAAAATATTCCGCCCTCTGTTTGCTGGAGGCAGGCTGCGCTATCAGTTAGGGATCAAGTCTCCATTTCACACATGAATGGGCCGAGTTAATCTCCTGATCGCTACTGTACGGCGTTTTTAAAAACACGCCGCGAACTCGCCGGGCTGCAGCAGCCTTTTGTTCGCAGGCCTCACTCTACTAATGTTTTCTCTAAACAGCTGCTCTCTCACATGAAAATCAGGCTGATAAAAAGGGGGGAAAAAAGGAAGGAGCACGGGGGGCCAGTGCGGATATGGGTTTTGTAAGTGTTCTCTCTTTCCTGGGCGCGTGCAGGGTGCACTAAAACGCCAAGGCCGGTAATAGTCCCAGTCGATGCATGTTTTATGAGCTGTCCGGGGAGGATAGAGCAGCTTCTGATCCTGCCTTGTTCCAGCAGCAGCATTTTCATTACCCCAAGTCCCTTCCTCTCCTGTCTGCCTGCTCTGAGGCAAGGAAACAATCTGAAATAATGTTTACAGCGCCGTCTGCTTGGATCCTTCACCAAGTATACAGCCAGTTCAAAGCCATGATCTGTTTTTATGATGTCCAGGGCCTTTCGAAATGGTGTCGTACGTTTTAGAAGATCGTCGTTAAGTGATGGACATTCTAAGAGGCAAAGCAGTGACGACCGAATTGTCTTGTCCTTACCTTCTATTCCAGGCGGTCTTCTAACACACGCCTACTTGGGATGGCTGAAGTTCGGAAATAGGACTGTGGTTCGTTTGGGCTTCGAAATTTCATATTTTTATTTGAAGCTGTGTGGGCCTTAAATGGCAGAGACTAGGGAGTGACAAAGAGGGTGTTATCCATGGCAGACTGCGGCCTCCTAAAGCGAGGCAGCCTGTGGTTTGGAGGGAGCAGGAGAGAGGTGGCTTGATCCAGAAACAAAAGCCGCTCCTAATTAGAGGTAATACCATCCTGTGGTATCTAGGGTGGAGGTGCTCTTGGCAGAGCCGTTAGGCGTGTATTTGAATGCGCCGCTTGTTCTCTCGGACCATCTGCCGCCAGTTGCTGGGGTTAAAAAAAAGTGGGCGAAAGAAGGAAGCGGCAGCTACCAGATAGCTAAATAATTCACTTCTGAAAATGCTCAAACGCTCTGGCCTAATGGCCCTGCTTCTTGAAGCTCATCACCCTGAACCACGCAAGCTTCCTGCGGTGTTAGCGTAGAGCAGGGGATGAGCCACGTGACGGGATAATTACTTCTGATACACTTTTCAGTGCGTTATGGCAATCACCAAGACAAGACCGCAAACTGATAAAAAGGGATGAAAAAAGCAGATGTGCTCTGATTTTTGAAGAGCCTGTACACACAAACTGACTTTAGGCTTAAACCTGACTTTGTTGCAACAATGAGAAAAGGCTAAAGGTTGCAGTACATATTGAGCTTCGTGGAAGTGATGATGTGAGTTTTGTGTTCAGCATTCAGTGGCGTTCAGGTCTGTAGTGGCCACTCAGAGGTGTGGAATCAGTGTTCTAGTAAACGTCCAAGCAGTGATGGCAGATCATAGTAGAACAGTTCTGATCTACTATTACCGTCTAACGTACATTTTTAAAATGGTAAATAATAAGTAGAGCTGTATTAGGGCTAAAAACTGTAAGAAACTTTGTCCAGAGTGTTTAGCAGCGCTGTGGATGATTCATAAACAACGGATTGGTTGAAATTTTAATAAAACTAATTTAACCCTTTGTATTTCAAAAGTTGTAATCATAGCTGCAGGCCAATAACGTGTCAGAAAATTGTTCAATAAAAATACATTTTATTTATTTTCATTTTATTTATATAGTTAAATATGTATGGTCACTTTACAGAAAAAAATAACACTAATGAGCAACAGTTTCAATTGCAGTATGATCACTGATTACTGAGAGGAAAGTGTTTTGTTCTGTTTCGAAAGATAAGTGAGATGTTGGGAAGATCTAGGGGAAAGAATCCCAGAGTTTGGGGGCAAGAACACACAATGATGGTCCTCCAACTGAAGTAAGGCAGAGTTTGGTGGTAATGAGCAGACCTGTACCGGAGGAGCGTGACGAGCGAACAGGAGTTTGAGTGAAGTTGAGAGAGATGTAGTGGAGCAGAGCCATGTAGGAGCTCTGAAGGTAAATGAGAAGCATCTTAAGTGTTATTTCTTTTAATAACTTTGTTACACATACTGACAGACATCAAAACCTACTGTTCATCTCTAGTATTTAAATCTGCATTATTTTCTATAAATGAGGCTCAAAACTGCAGTTGAATAGTGATTGTTGGCGTTTAAGCGCTAGTGTAGGTTTTTCTGTACAACGCGGCCAGGGAGAGAACGAGGTTAGGAGCAGAACAGCAGGCCAGGGCCTTGTGTGTCTCCTCAGGGTGCTGTGGATTCATGGGTTTGATCAAGGGGCCGAGGATGAGTGTGGCAGCTCCTCGCAGCCTTTCAGCGTCTCTCAGCGGGTGTCACTCAGTTCCAGTGGCTCCTTCTTCACCCTCAACCCCCCCACCCCCTCCCCTCTCTCCAGCCCAGGCTGCTTAGGTGGATTTTTCTCCCCCCTCTGTGTGGTTTAGGCTCAGGCAGAACCAGCGTGACATTTCAGGCATCTGACAAAACATAGCTTATCTTCTTTTTTAGTGTGGGGAGATTCTTCTGCCTACGTACTGGTGTCTTCACAGTGAGCGTGAAATACAATGCGATAATTCAAGAACACTTAAATGCTCAATAGGCTACAAGCGTTTGTATTCACATGCAATTGATTGATTCTGAGGCTGACTGTTGGGTCGGGGGAGGGGGTCTTGGTGTGTAATGTTAATATCCCTATCTGTGTCTGCGATGGGTTTGGACAGTGACATATGTGTTTATGTGCCATTGATTTATTATTGATCGAGTGCGCCGGGTTGGAGGGTGAGCCAAGCACGTATTTGCTGCAGCGCTGATGAGCATTGTCTAGCCGGAAGAGCCTAGCGGCTAGCAGCTAATGACTCGATTTAGCCCATCTGTAGTTCTGCTGGAGTAATACGCATATCCCTGTTAAATGCACATCCTGTATGTGCTTGTGAGATCATTTCCACTCCCATATACATCATTGTGGCCCTTCAGGCTTGATGAATATGGGTGAATGTCTTGGGGGATGGGGGTGGGGGTTCTTTGACAAACTCCAGCCACAGATTGATGATTAGCACTTCATACGGCTCCTAGGCGCTCAGTAGCTGCATTTACCCACCACACAGAGGGAGAGGTCCTCCAGCGTCCAGCCTGTGATAATGCGCCCGAGAACTGGCCGCTTTACTGGAAACAAAGGGCGTGCAGCTTTTCAGCTGCGCCTCTCAGGACCTCTGTCTCAAACACACACTCTCTCCACTTCTACACAGACAAAACGGGCTAGTCTGAGTGCTCTGAGTGTGTGCATGCTTTCTCGCTCTCGCTCTCTCTTTCTCTCGCTTGCTCTCTCACTCTCTCTCTGTGTTTCTGTCTCTCTCTCTCTCTCTCTCTCTCTCTCTCTCTCTCTCTCTCTCTCTCTCTCTCTCTCTCTCTCTCTCTCTCT